>JAHBCN010003431.1:0-75639 GCA_019359885.1 Listronotus oregonensis | reverse complement strand
AGAAAAAACTTGTTGACATTTATAAAGACATTACACAATATATTTTAACATACAAATAGGAGAAAAATAGTTGGCATAAGAAAGCAAAATAAAAATTTATAGAAATTTTAAAACAAAATCGACGACCCTCTGTTGTTTTCAATGCACTCTTGATATCTTTTTCGAACGGATTTTAAGAGATTCATGATGTGTAATGGTTTTATTTCTGCAAAGGTCTAATGAATTCTTTGATCAAGATGTTGTCGGGTTAAGCTGACTTCTTTATAAATTTTATTTTCCAACACTAAAAAAATCTGGAGGTGTTAGATCGGAGATCTATGGTGGCCACCTTATATGTCCATGTGCTCCTATCCAACGGTGTCTAAACTGAGTATTTAAACACTCTCTTATTCGAAGAACTTTATGGGTATGGGCGCATTTTGTTGAAATTAAATCTCTATTACTTCATTTAAAAGAAATTCATGAAGGATCGAAAAGGTTTGATTAGATTTTTATTTTTTAAAGAAAAGGATATTAATATTTATACACATAACTTTTTTCATCAGATTTAAAATCAACATCCCCAAAAATCCCCCAATTCATATTTTAAAATCTAAAGCCCCGATCTTTTTTTCCCTACTAAAAAAACATTTTACAATCGTCTCTCCAAATTCTGCTCGCCAATGGTAAATAAAAATGTTAACTATGTCAACTAACTAACCAAAACTACCAAAAACAAAAAAAAACGCATTAGTAATAATTGAGTTATTACGGTGTTTTTTTTTAAATTAAGAGCTTACAATATGAATTAAAGGATTTTTAGTGATGATCGATCATTTTACTTTTTGCTAATATCTTTAAAACTAAATTTTTAAGAAAAAATTTAACTTTACAGTAAAAATCAGCATTGAATCCCCTAAAACTTTTCCCCGAAACGTTTCTCTATCATGTATAGTAAACGAGATAGTAAGACATGTAGGCTGAATTTGGAAATCACTGCATCTGAAAGTGAAAAGGGCTATAAACATCACTGCACCAAGGCCTCAGTAGGCCTAGGTGCAGTGATACCTCCTAAAGTAAAATTCTCACTCAGTATGCCGCCCATCCTACTGATAAAAGTAGGTGACAACGTTGCCGAGTGTAATCTTCCTAATGTCAGCCAAGGAAAGTTAATACTCATAGCATGGATCTTCTCTTGGACGAGAGTGCAGGGCAGTTACAAAGAATGTGCTCCACTGTCATGTCTTCCTGTTTACAACCTCTACTCAGAGGTGTGTCGTTTATACCCACTGTAAAGAGGTATTTTCGCAGTTGACAATGTCCGTGATTAGACGAAGGTACATCCTAGGCATTGCCAATTAATGCTTAGCTGTATCTCTATCAGAATAGTTCAGTAACTCCCTGAAAAAGTAACTGTTTACCGTTTCATCCCATCGTCTTGTAAACTGCTGGTGAAAGTGTCTTTTGATTAGGTCCCTCATTGCAGCCTCTGTCATACCTACGAAAGGTTCGGGTCCAAAAGGTTCCAGCAGCCCTCCTGGCCAAGAAGTCAGTGACGAGGTTGCCTTTGGAATAAGCGTGTCCTTTGGTTCAGCAGAGGGTGACTACATTCCTGCAGGGCACGGTGACATTCTAATACAGGAGCCGTGGTATAGCGTGGTTTCCTTAGGGCTAGTAGGGTCTATCTGCAAGCCGTATGTATAAGAACGAATTTATCAGTGATGTTCCTATTGCTTATTTCTTTGGCAGCTATGCCTGTGAGCTAAGTTAAAAGATCGTGAATAAATTCCACATCCCGGACCTTCTCTTGTTTTTAAACCACGTTTGTGTTAACTCTCTTTTAACGTCAATTTTAAAGGGTTTGTTAAAAAGAAAACATGGTGCAATAGAGTCCACTTTTGCCTGCAGTAGTTGATCACTGCATATTCACATTACTTTTTTACATGATAAAAAAAATTACACTTTGCGATTTTTAGACGTTTTTAAGAAACTCCCTGTCTGAGGCTTACTGACCTAGATGGATTACCTCTACGAAATCTGTCAGTTCATCTTTAACGTATCCAACTAGAAATTAAATTCATTTCTGGTACACAGTTTCCAACTTTACAGTAAACAGAAATTTGCGTCCCGTCTTCATTAGGAGAACGTTAATTGAACTAACGGATTGTCTCACAGTTGTAAATTACAATCCATGTAATTGAGTTGTAAGTTGGCACTATTTGTTGCAAAATAAGGTCGTTAAACATAATGTGTTAAAAATTGAATTAAATGCTCGGACACGCTAATATGTGCTTTGCGAAAAAACTTTTTAAATAAAAAATAAAAAAAGGTTACTTTTTTAGATTTTTATCCAATTTTACTACACTGAAGTTAACCAGCATTTTAACTAAGATATATTTTTAAATTATTTTGTAAAATAACAATTTAAAATATATTAAAATAAAGAATTAGTTGAATTTTTTTCGAAATAAAAAAATATTGTATTATTTTTGAAAAAAAATATTTTTTATATATTATATATATTATATATATATGATGTATATATATATATATATATATATATATATATATATATATATATATATATATATATATATATATACATATATATATATATATATATATATATATATATATATATATATATATATATATATATATATATATATATATATATCCCCCTGTAGAGCAAAAAAAAGGGACCAAGCGCCAAATACAAAATTGTGCAGGAAGATAAAAAGAATTTTTAAATTTGATACTTAATTTCCACTTTTTGTGTTTTATTCTTTTTCTTTGAGTTTTGGTGTCAATAACTGTTGCTATAATGGCTACATTCTCCCTATTGCGTTTTTAAAAAAACTTTGTATTTTGAAGAAAAGTGTCCGGGCCCTTTTTGCTCTTAAATAGTTTTGAAATTTTATTATCTGGAAGCTTGGCTCCTTAATTGATACATCAAAACTGCTAAATTAACTGGGTTAAGTTTTATTTATACAAAACTAGTATCTGTAAAAATTATCACAGACAAAGCTCAACATAACATGAACTCATAATAAATCATGAAAATTCTTGAAAAAGTAGAGTACTTATAATTGAAAAGGAAATAAAAAATTCCTGAAAAAAATGAATTATAATGGAAAAGGAAATAAAAAATTCTTAAAAAGAGTAAACTAGTAACATAATACTGAGAATTCTTGAGAATAATAAAGAATAACTTAATCGCCATTTGACTCGTCCTCTTTATGTAGTCCTGTGTCTTATTGGGTATGGTACAGAAGCATCGAAAACATAGTTTTATTCTTTTTTGTCCTGGACAATTGTGCAGTATAAAAAACCTTCAATTGGCCTGCTTTTCTCTGCACTAATCCTTAAGCCATTTGCTGATGCAAGTACTGATTTCCAGAGCACCTCTTTTGTCATCTGACTCGCCCCATACAAAGCAGTCTCCACGTTTTGTTGCGTTTTCATACACAGACAGGTTAAAAACTTTATTCCTACTGTCAAATAATAATAAAGTGCCCTTTTAAAATTTTTCCAATCGGGGCACCTTTTTGCTCTTATTTATATTTTGTAGCGCTTGTACCCTCGGCTAAAACTGATATTGTTGGTCCGGCGCTTGGCACCTTTATGCCCATCGTGGGCACTTTTTGAAATGTCATTTGGCGGAAGATCTCAAAATTGCTAATTTTGGCCTTTTTTGCTCTACAGGGGTTTTTATATATATATATATATATATATATATATATATATATATATATATATATATATATATATATATATATATATATATATATATATATATATATATATATATATATATATATATATATATATATATATATAAAATATATATATATATATATATATATATATATATATATATATATATATATATTTATATTATATATATATATATATATATATATATATATATATATATATATATATATATATATATATATATATATATATATATATATATATATATATATATATATATATATATATAAATTTTTTACCAAAATTTTCTTAAACCATTTATTATAAAAAAGTTTGATTCTGTTTTGGGTATGAGGTTTTCCTAATGATTTAAGCAACCAAAATTTTACTTGACGTTTGGCTCCTTCATTGAGGGCTTTCTTAAAAGATTTCTTTTATTCATTTTTTTCCAATCTTAAAAATATTCTCTACAAAAAATGGTACTATTAGGATAACAACTTAAATAACACGGAGATATAGGATAATTTACATTTGTAAATACAATACGGTCTTATTTTATTTTTTTTTATAATACTAACGATAACAAAATAAATATTAACAAATTATACAGTAACACATTATAAAACATAGAACAGGATACGTATTTTTTTGATTTAAAAAACAACAATAAAATTAACTGTTCTATGTTTTATAATGTACTGTATAATTTGTTAATATTTATTTTGTTATCGTTAGTATTATAAAAAAAAAAGACCGTATAGTATTTACAAATGTAAATTGTCCTAAATCTCTATGTTATTTAGGTTGTTATCCTAATAGTACTATTTTTGTAAAGAATATTTTTAAGATTGGAAAAAAAAATTAATACAAGAAATCTTTTGAGAAAGCCCTCCATGTAGGAGCGAAACGTTAAGTAAAATTTTGGTTGTTTAAATTATTAAGAAAAGCTCATACCCAAGAAAATAAAAAAAAACAGACCATTTCCCGTCTTTAAAATATTATGGAAACCTGCCTACTACTAATGACCATCACAGTCTGCAAAAACACTAAGTGGTCCATTGTAAATGATTCATTTACATTTGCTAAAGAGGCTTAGGCAAGTGGCCTTTAACTTTGGTCCAGTGCTTTTCCTATAGGCACTCCAGCTGTTTATCGTACACATCGCTCAGTTCCTAAATAAATAAACCCTTAGGAAGATTAGTTGTAACCCTGTCTTTCATTAGGACGAATTAATTATTTTTAAATAAGTACCCTTTTACGTCAGCAGTGACTTAAGTATTCGTCTGGTTACATGATTATTCCAAAACATTTAAACGGCACTATTATTCTTTTGGTTAACACAACTCACTCTTTTAAAAATTCACAACAAAATAAAAAAAAAAAGAAGGTATTTATCGCAAACATGGCACTTTCGTACCTCCGTTAAGACAATAGTTAATAAACAAAAATGCATTTAATTTTTTTTTTCCAACGAGACTTTTTTTTTGTTAAACTGACACCATAATTTTTTAAATTAATATTAAGTGCTTAAAAAAAAATATTAAGATGCAGTACTCACCATGAAGGCGGCGTACTCATCCCGAAACGAGCACGCAGGGTTCTATTTTCAGCAATTAATTTTAAATAATATGATTTAGGGTTTCATATTCTTGCATGAAATCGACGTAACAATCACGCATTTGCTTGTTTTTACTTAACCTTTTCTCGATAGAATAAAAACGTTTTTCGGCTTGCTCGAGCGAAGTACCTAAAGACTCGGGTGCTTGCTTTAACGGTAAAGTGACGATGAAACGTCCGTCTGAATCCCGTCGCTGGTATTCACGAATATGTTTTCACATTGAATCTCATTTTTGAAAGCGATTTGGCAACACTAGTCTCTTCAAACTCCCAAAATTTCATCGGTAAGTTCTGAAGGTCAGCATTAGAAATAAAGTGACAAGAAGAGACGCTTAAATCATGATTTGAATTGCTCATTTTGCCTGCCAGAATCAACCAAATTCGGTTGACTGCAAAAATGGTAAATTTTTATCACAAGAAATTTTTTCACTGTCTAATAAAACCCAAAATTAATCGGCAACAATTAAAACATCGATAGGGCCTGGCGCCAGAAAATCAGGATCCGCTAATTCCAGGTTGGAGGGTATGTTTATAGAAGATGCCTCAATATTGCTTACTGCTGAAATGCTGGATATTTCAGGTAAAATAAAACACGCCAAAACACCCCTATAATTGTTATTAATTGAGGAGAAATCGACATGACATTTTGCTTTAACACGAGAAGAAATGTTGGCTATCCCAGTAACTGATAAATTGGCACTTTCCGTTGCTACTTCTAGCCGCTTAAATAAAGCCAGGAAATAAAAGAGGATTGAGAACCGCAATCCAAAAGTGCTCGTGCAAAACGCTCATTACCGAATTTGTCATAAACCTTTATTCTTGCAGTTGATAAAAATATGTAGCCGGATCTGAACTATGAATAATATCAGCTTTGCTTACTGCCACGATACTGTGCTCGCTAGAATTCGTGTTGACACCTTGACAGCTTCCTTGAGCTATATTATTCTTCTTGCTGGTGCCCGAACTATCGCTTTTTTAAAACTATTAAAAAGTTTTTGAATACTCGTTTAAAGGGTGTAAAAGGGGTTATGAAAATTTTCACATTTTCTGCAGGGACCCAACCGCATTTTTTCCCTGCATGATTATCCTTAAGGGAATTAATGCAAAATTTTTTATTTTTATTAAATTTAATCTTGCATCCACCGATAAATTTCTAAAGCTAGCGCACGAATAAATTGAATGTTCCTCATTACAAAAATAACATTTATATTTGCCAGTGGCCAACATGGCTTTCAAATCACGGGGCTTTCGCTTGTCAAGCCACTTGTCTTGCTTGACAACTGAGTCCCTACAGGATTTATGCTCGATTGTTTCTAGTATGTCAGCTCGCGATTTCAAAAAACTAGTAAAATCACTTAACACTGGTGACTTATTTTGAGACGAACATCTTTCCCAATCAAGGACCGCTTTGTGATCTAGTTTAGAACTCAAAATAAATATCAAAAGTACATCCCAATTGGTTGTATCTTGCCCTAAAAGTCTTATGGAACTTAAATTCTTAGATAAATTATCGATTAACCTCGTATTTTGCTAGACGATTCTTTGGTTATTGTTTCAGTGTTAAAGATTGCGCTTAAATGATTATGAATAAGAAGTTTTTGATTATTGAATCTATCTACAAGCGCATCCCATGCCACAGAATAGCCCTGCTCAGAAAACTCTATTGACTTAATCACTTCCGCTGTCTTGCCCTCAAGCGAGGCTCTAAGTAAAAACATTTTGCAAGCCATTCAGTCTTTCTTGTAAACAAATAACTTGGGTGTCGTTTAAAGGCTCGTTTAGTTGCTTGTAATTGTCTACAAATTTAGTAAAATGTGTTAAAAAAGCCTTTAAACTCCCTCGCTTTCTAATAAGAGCATTGCTTGATAACTCGAATTTACACTAAATTATTTTGTGCATGCAAATAAACCACTCAGTGGAGGTTTGTACTTATTTCTTTAACCTTGCTAGAGCAAAACTCAAACTATTCACCCAAACCGAGCTCTACCAAACGCAAATAATCAAATTAATAGGAAGAATTAAGAAAAGAAAGACAAAATTGAGGTTAATTAAATTTGGCTGGGAGTAAACTTGACTGTTTGGATAAGGTAAAATTGAAACGACTCACCGACTCACTCCTAATCCAATGTTTTTAATTCTTTTGTTGTCTTGTGCTTGATCGGGCAGAATTGGGCTTAATTATGCTGGTTGCTAGGATCTCGTTCAATCTTGTGCTACTACTTGTAGCGAGACTTGTAAGGTACTTGTTTAACTCGTCACCAGTTGCTGGCTGGTGAATTCCAATGTTGATTTTAACGATGCGAACTTTACTTGTGTCCGCTGCTCATCACTGCTGGTGCTTGCTGCTGGCGTTAAAATCAAAATGGAGGCTTCTTCTTGTAAAAGAAACTTTCTTCTTTGTTTCATCGTTCACTTGTCTAAAATCCGGCTCGAAGGACCATGTAAATAATTGGTGGACTGTATTTTCTTGATATGTATTTATTGTAACATACAAACTTTAAATTAACAAAATTTTACGAAAATTAAAATTCATCTGACGTGATCCTGTTACTTGAAGCGTCGTCGTCGTCAAAGTCAAAATCTGACAGCAGGAATGTGCTACTGCTTCGTTGTCCTTTTTAGTAGGGATGTGCTACTGCTGAACAACTATGAATATTAAAGATAGACATCCGGGAGTTAAAAGTTTTTATCGGAAATTCCTCCTCTTTAAGGATCATTTCCCGCTGTCCTAAATAGTTTTTGTGTCATCATCAAAAAACAAAATGACTTTTCTTTCGTATCTTATTAATAAAAATTGCAATTTTTTGTTGTATTTTTAGTTGCTTAATCCAAAATAATCAAGTTAATAAAAATTGCTAAAAAGTCAGTGGCGTTTATTTTTTTACAAATGTGTCAGGTGTCCCCTAAGACGCCACTGGATTTAATAATTTAAATTTTATTAGGCCTGAATTAGGCCTTTATTACTAGAAATAACACAGACAAATTTCAAGAAAATCGGCTACAGGGTATTAAAGATAATTACAAAAAACCTATTTAAAAAAAGTTTAACACCCTGTATCTTAGGGAATATGTATTCCCGGACTTATATACAGTGTGTCCCAAATTGGTGGGGAATGTATGGGGAACTTGGAAACCACGATAGATAGAAAATCGGTTAAATGGGGAAAGTTTTTGGACAATTATGTTAGTAAGCTAATCCCGTTTACTACATGGTTTTATCTTTTAGGTTTTTAATAATTTTTGAAAAACCTGAAACATGCATTTTCGAAAATCGGCCATATTTTTTATGAAATTTTTAAATTGTAACAACTTCTTCAAAGCAACTTTTTCGTAGAATATGACCGAGTGTTCATTTTTATTTTCTACGTTTCGGGTTTTTAGAATCATCATCAACTTTATTTTTTCATATGGACGCCATATTGGATTTTTACGCAGCCAAATAGTGCTTTTTATTCTGAATTTCAACAATGTATAACATGTTATAATTTAAGAGTTTATAACCTTATTTATTTCAAAAAACAAATATTTTCTCAGTTGGCCTTGATTCCGGCGAACGTCATTTTTTTTTTGTAAACAATAAAATATTAGTAATTGGCAAAGTAGATAAGCTGAACAGATATTTTACAGAAATAGGTTTCGCGAATATAGCTATAACGTTAATACCGTGTTACAACAAAACTACACGTAACAAGTTAATTGAAACAAGTGAAAACAAAAACAATGAAAAGTGGCTAAACTAATATTCCTACTAAAATGAAGATGTAAAATAACGACCCAAAATTCAAAATATTGTCCATATTTCTCAACATATTAACAATATTTTTTTAAATAGTCCTAACTACCCTATAAATGGTTGACTTAGGTATGTGGAATTCTCTATCAACATCCCTGGCTGAAGATGTTGAATTTTCTTTAAAATGTTGGCAATTTAGGTCGTGGTTTTTAAAACTTCGAATTTAAGCAAATTTGTAACCAGTTTTCGAAAGTATGTTAGTTTAGGTGCTGCTTGCAGGAAATTAACATTCTATTGCTTTGAAATAACGTTGCAAAATATCAAGTATTTCTACCCGAGCTAACTTGATAATGACGCTAGATGACATTCGCCGGAATCAAGGCCAACTGAGGAAATATTTGTTTTTTGAAGTGGGTGAGGTTATAAACTCCTAAACTATAACATGTTATACATTGTTGAAATATGAATAAAAAGCACTATTTGGCTGCAAAAAAATCCAATATGGCGCCCATATAAAAAAGTAAAGTTGGTGATGCTTCATCAACTTTACTTTTTCATATGAGCGCCATTACAATTTCTTGTAACACGTATTAACGTTATAGCTATGTTCGCGAAACCCATTTCTGTAAAATATCTGTTCAGCTTATCTATTTTGCCAATTACTAATATTTTATTGTTTACAAAAAAATGACGTTCGCCGGAATCAAGGCCAACTGAGAATATATTTGTTTTTTGAAATAAATAAGGTTATAAACTCTTAAATTATAACATGTTTACATTGTTGAAATCAGAATAAAAAGCACTATTTGGCTGCGTAAAAATCCAATATGGCGTCCATATGAACAAATAAAGTTGATGATGATTCTAAAAACCCGAAACGTAAAAAATAAAAATTGACTACTCGGTCATATTCTACAAAAAAAGTTGCTTTAAAGAAGTTTTTACAGATTTGAAAAATTTTCACTTATAAAAAAATATGGCCGATTTTCGAAAATGCATGTTTTAGGTTTTTTCAAAATTTCTCAAAAACCTAAATAGATAAAACCATGTAGTAAACGGGATTAGCTTACTAACATAATTGTCTAAAACTTTCCCCATTTAACCGATTTCCTATCTATCGTGGTTTCCAAGATCCCCATACATTCCCCACCAATTTGGGACACACTGTATATGAAATTTTTTTATACTTCTTAATAAGGAATCATCTCCTAAAATTTGTTCGTGCATTTTTTGGACACCCTGTAGAAAAAGTGTTTTTTAATTGTTACTCTTTTTTAGTACAAAATTTTTTCTTGACACTGTACCACTGTAAGTAGTTTCAAATTTTTTTGAAAGAATGGATTCCATCGAAAATACATATAATAAGGGGCAAGTTTCTGTCCAAAAAAATCTCGACCTTCTAAATTACTGAGATCCAAAATTAAACCAAGTTCTGTCTACTATTTTCTTTTAAATAAATTATTTACCCAACACATCTTTCTTGTCTCTAGGATACAAAACTGAGTACCTCCCTATAAAGGGTGTTAAATTAAGATGTTTCTCTGGTTTGACGGTCTGATTTTTATGCATTTTTCGGGTTTTATTGGAAAGGACCAATAAATAGATAAAACTTTGAAATTTTTATCATTTATTTATAAGTGTTTTAAGAGTATGCAAATAAATTTTTAACTAAAAATATTTATTAGAACCAAAATATCAACGCTCTGAAGACACGTGCCTCGAAAAAATAGACGTTTACTCCCTACACGAAATCAGCTTATTGGCTTAGCTGAAACTATAAAAATTTGCGGCGTTTTAATCTGTAAGCTTAAATACACGAAATGGACTATTATAAAAGGAAAATTTTGAAAATTGTTTTTTTTTAAAGACTTCAGAACAAAAAAAATCAACAAGTATTTTTTTCAACTTTTTGTTAAAAAAAATAGAAATATATTAAATTGTGGGGTGATAATAGACCATTCCGTGCGTCGTTATGTGCTAAGTCGACCCTATAAATTTAAAGTAAATCGGCCAGGCCGTTCCCGAGATATGATGAAGGAAAGTGTAAAAAACATACTTTTGAAAAAAACGCGTTTGAAGTTTTAACTATAAAATCCTTACCACCTTATCAATAATCTGCGATGCCAATATAAAAGAAATTTCACAACCTAAATTGTTTTCTAAACTTGTTTGTACCTGCATAAGCATACATTTGTATAAAGGGTCTCAGGTATTAAGCCAACAGAATATAATAGGGTCAGCCTCTTAGCGCTTAGCTTAGCGCTCCAAACACCTGCCTCTTCAAACTGCTGTATCTTTATAATGGCTTCGAATTTTGAAAAATCACTTTACCACCGTTTTCTAGACATAATAGAAAAACAATTAATGAATAAAAATTGATTTTTTAAACCCATAAAACCAGAGAACCCCCTTAAAAGTTTAACATACATAATAGGCAGGCACTATTATGCGTGATACATTTTAATAAAATTTTAAGAGCATTTATATAATTAAAAACTCCAATAAATAAAATAGAAAAAATAAAAAATGTCTTTTTCATTATTTTTGAACGCTCATTATAAAAAGTATTTTAAAAGTTTTTTGATAAATGAGACAGAAAGGATAAATCTTGTCATTCCGCGGCAAATTATTGGAACTTGGGGAAGCTCCAGGATTAATTATCGGCAAATAATTGACAAGGACATGATTGCGGGTCAAACCGGATTATAATTTCAATGTTCTACTGAAACTTGTGATAACAAATTAATTACTTTTAAAATAATACTAAAATTTTTTGATTAATTTTAATATTACAAGAGAAATAGATTTACAAAATAACATAATTATTGGGTCTTCAAGAATGGTAATAATATTGATATTTATTATAAATTATTAAGAAAAATTGCACACCAGTACTTTGTAACCAAAATTAAAAAAAATGTTTTTTTAACAGGTTACCATGGAAACACATGTATTTTATCACAATTTTTTTTACGGTGGCTAACCAACAACGAGTTAAAGTGGAAATTTTTTAATATAATGACAGACTTTTTTAGAAAATTTTAAACCTATCAATTTAAACCTATTATGCAATTTTATTTTATCAGTTAGCCATAGCCACCTTCAAATTTTTCGGATTTTTTTCTTTTAAAAATTAATGAGCTAAACATTTTTTCTGACAGCTATTATGTAAAACAAGTCAAATTTTATTATTATTTTTTTTTTTAAATAAATTTTGGGTGTAAATTTTTTTTACCAAATCCTCCCCATTTTAAATAATTGTCTAGAACTTTTTTCTGTCACGCATTCTTCTAGAAAATTTGTATGTATGGAAAAACACTACCTCGTAAATTCAGCATGATTGGGGCTTTGAAAATCATGATTGCAGCAGTATCTTTGTCAGACATTTTTTTTGTAATTTCTCATCAAGTCAATTTTTTCCCTCGGGAGGCGCCTAGATTTACTGCCGGAGGCAGCGCAGTCTGGGCTTTTTGTATCCAATCTCCAATTTTTTTTTATACCAATCTTCTCACTAGTTTTCTTCCTTCAACAAATCTGTATAACTCCGATATTGGTTGGTTAATATATTTCTGAGGGCTCATTTTCGGATGCCCAAATAATGCCTGTCTTTTGTGATTCAACGCTTCACATTCACACAGGATGTGGTAGGATGTTTCTAACCCCTCATCGCACATTCTCTAACTTGGTCCCCATTGTATGGGCCCATCTTATGTAGGTGTCCTGTTAGGTTATCGTGCCCTGTTAGCAGCTCTACTGTTAAGCGAAGTCTTTTTCTACTTTTTCTGAGTAGATTTTTTAAATGGGCCCGTCATAAAGCTTTTTCCATGTTTTATTCTACTAATGCTGAACCGGTATTCCTCGTGTTTGCCCTCGTACTGTGGTTTTGGTCACTCCAGGACAGGTTCTGCTCCAAAGTCTCGCTAGCTCATCCGTTTTTTCGTTGTCTTATATTCCCGTATGTCTCATTGCTCACAGGCGAGTTTCCCTGTTGCGTCCTCCTAAGACTTTAAGTCCTTTTTGGCATTCCTATGTCAGCTTAGACGTTACTTTGGAGTTTGCTAGTGCTCCTAGTGATGCCTGGCTATCTGTTATTATGCAGATCTGCTTGTTTTTATAAGCCATTCTCTTTTTTTTGCACGGTGCAGTAAAGCATATATTTCCTTTAAAATACCGAACTGTGTGTTCCTAGTTGAATGGAGAATTGCGAGTTCCTCATTTCACTGTACATGCCGCTCCAGTTCCCTGCTCGGTTTTGGATTCATCTGTGTACCAGATGATGTGAGCATGTTGGGGAGATAGGATTGTTGCCATATACTTCGATCTGAAATTTTTATTTTATTAAATAAGTATTGGGAGTCATCTGATCTGTTCTCACGTCCAAGATGTTGTCACCAAGTCAACTTACAAATGTATTAAAATAAACTATAACTACAAAAACAAAACATGGATACAACATCCCACGTGTAAATGGATACACCAGAAACCCGTAACTAAAAGGAAAATCCCCAAACTAGTATTTTACATGAAATATATTTAAGTGGTCAATTAACTGTTTAGAACAAACATAGGATAATATAAAATATTTTAGAATGTTTAAAAATGTATGTATTATGAATAAAAAACGGTTATATATATATAATATATATATATATATATATATATATATATATATATATATATATATATATATATATATATATATATATATATATATATATATATTATATATATATATATATATATATATATATCTAATATTTAGTTTGTGTTGTTTTTAAATCCATTAAATTGGGTAATGATTACTTCTCAAGGACTCATGTACCTTTTTTAAAGTCTCTCGATATTCGGGTGATGTTAATGATTGCTCGGTCAATTAAACCTATTATTCACAATAATGGGTTTAATTGACGTTTAAATATTTAACAATGTTAAATATTTAAAGTATTTTTAAAATATTTTTTTTTTATATAATTTTTAATTTAAAATAATAATTTATTTAAAAAAAATATTTTTTGATAAACCTTTTGTTATTACGACCGTTTTTTTTAAATTTTGATAGTTGCAAATTTTAAGGTTTTGGATTCATTTCAAAAAACTTTTATTTTAAAAAAAAACATTTTGATTTAAAAAAAAAAAAAAAAAAAAAAAAAAAAAATTCCCACATACCATATGGTATATGATATTAATAAGGATATCTTTGACAATAATTAAGTACACAGTAGTTACCTCTACATGAGATCCATCTCTCAAATTAATACTGGTTATACCAACATCAATATTAAACGCAAATGCCGTAGTTCGCTAGATGCTGGCAAATTTAAGGGACTAGAAAACAGATTAAGATATTATAATTACCTGCTTTGTAATTGATGGATATATACTTAATTTGAAATCATAATAATTAATCTTTTTTAATATAATTTTTCTAGCAAACATTATTCATATTTTTGTAATATACAGCTTGTCTAAGGTTTTTAAAATTTTTAAATTTAAAAGCATTATTTTGAATATATTCAAAACCAACGTCAGTAATTAATAAATTGTGAATATGTCAGTTATAAAGTACCCAATAATAAAAACAATAATTTGTATTTTTGATTCTTTAATTAAAACAGTTACGTATTCCTTAAAAGAAAAGATAAATTGCCAGTATATCCATTTAACAGAAAGTTTTAGTAATGGGATAATGTTTTCTAAAGCCATAGTTCAAAAATTAAAGGACTATATCTAGGACATCGTCACGTCGTCAAAGCCAAGCAAACTAAGAACCAGGAGAATGAAAGTTTTGTACACATTTCCAATTTTTTGTAAGCAAATCGTGGGATCAGCGGTCACAATGAAAGGAAGATAATTCTGTAGAGCTTCCTGAGCAACGACTGGTAATTCTACATAGTAGTGCCGAACCTTACCAGGACGGTATGCGGTATAGTTACGGTGCCGTCATCTCCTTGACACTTCTTTCGGAGGCACACCTCGTCAGCCACCGATACGTGGTGGGCCAGCAGGTCCTCAATACTCCTTAGCTTCTTCCAACTGCAGATCGCACTGGAGAAGGAGGTAGTGGGTATAATCTCACACTTCGAATTCTAGTTTCAGCATATTCAGCTTACTTATAACCTAAAGGACTATAATTTTAGACTGGGATATACATTTTAATTTAAAACAATATACCTAATAACATTTTGCCTTAACTTTTAAATTTAAGGTACTTTGTAAGTGGGAACTTTTTCTAGTTTCGTTGCAACTGACGTTGTTTAATACTAATTTGAGTAAATTGGTTTGAACTTTCCTTTTAGACCATGCAAAATATTTTTCTTTAAGAGTGTTAGACAATGCTACGGTTTCAATAACACAAAAATCTGGGACTTTGATTGTATTTATTTGTTAATTGATACACAACGTTTCGGTTAGTGATGTATCTCTAACCGTTTTCAAGCTATAACTAGAAACTATTCTTAAAAGCTACCACTTATATACTATTCGTTGTTCACCGAAGCTTGACTGATTTTTCAGGGTTCAACAACGGCTGCAGATATTCGAAATGACGACCCTAGGTTTGCTAAATACATTTTGGATGTTAAATTTTCTTTTCTTCCAGTGGGTTTCTTTATAAATAATTTTTTCTTCCGACCATTGTATGTGGTGTTGTTTTGACTATGCGTGTTCAGCAATCTCTAACTTCAACGTTTTACTTCGTTCCGTATGTTTCTGTATTCTTTAACTTTAACTTTAGGTGATCTTTTTATTTCCCCGATGTATACCTCACTACATTCACAGGTAATGTGGTAGATACAGTCATTTTTTGAAACATTGTTGTCCGGTCTCGTCTTAGTAAGAATACTTTTAGAGTGGTTTGGGATTTGAATGCGGTTTTAATATTATACTTCATTTGCTATTGTGCGGTTCTTTCAAAGTTCCCTTAGTGTACGGAATAGTCATAAATTAAGGAATTTCCGAATACGCATGGTCAAAACAACACCACATAAAATGGTCGGAAGCAAAAATTACACAGGTCAACATTTTATCTAGGCTGTACATGGGCATCGGAGATGGTATCCAAGGGTTTTCGGGGTCGCTGATTACGATGAGCGGGTCGGTTAGGTTCCATTAGGTCAGGTTCAAGGTTATTTGAAGGTCAAATCCAGGAATAGCCTCAAAAAAAAATCTGAAAAAATTTATACGTATGTTTTTTTGGTTGATGAATTCGAATCCGTTGTTCTATTCTTAATTAAATACTTTTTCAAGCTTTTTATTTGTTATCTATCATATGACCTTCAAATGACCTTGAAGCTGACCTGAAGGAGCTCAACTGACCTCGAATTAAAATTCAAGAAGCTGACAAACGTACACATGATTTTTTTAGATTTTTCAACCTACCCTTGAGTGTTTTATCTAAAATAACATCAATATGACCTTGAAATAATCAGTGACCTGTAGGATTCTAGCAAGGGATAAACAAACAACGGATTCAAATTCAGCAACCTAAAAAAACATATGTAGGAATTTTTTTAGATTTTTATAAGGTTATTCCTGGATTTGACCTTTAAGAAACCTTGAACTTAACCTGATGGAGCTCAACTGACAATGAATTAAGATTAAGAGACCTGAAAAACGTAAACATATTTTTTTAGATTTTTTTAAACCGACCCTTGACTGTTTTATCCAAAATAACATCAAGATAACCTTGAAATAACCTTCAGTAAGCTCTAGGATTCTAGCAAGGAATAAACAAACAAGGATTCGAATTCAGCGACCAAAAATTTGTTTCGGATTTTTTTGAGGTTATACCCGGATTTGACCTTTAAATGACCTTGAACCTGACCCGATGGAGCCTAACCGACCCGCTCATTGTAATCAGCGACCCCGAAAACGTTGACCTGTGTTATTCGTAAAGAAACCCACTAAAGAATTTTTTTTAAAGAAGCTGTAATAATTGCAAACAACCAAAATGTATTAAGTAAACCTAGTGTCGATATTCTGACTATCTAACAGCCGTTGCTGAATCGTGAAAAATCGGCCAAGCTTCGGTAAAGAACGGATAGTATATAAGTCGTAGCTTTTAAGATTACTTCTTAGTTATCACTTAAAAACGGTTGGAGATGCATCACTAACCGAAAAGTTGTGTATCAATTAACAAATAAAGACAATAAAAATCCAAGATTTTAGAGGATTTGGGATAAAAAATATTGTATTAATCAAAAAGTTTTGGCCATTTTCCTATTGTCGACCTTTCCTAAAAAGCTGATACAAATTTAAATATTTTTATAGCTAACACCGCTAATTTTAGAAAGAATTTTGATTAACAGTTAAATTAACACTTAAGAAAGTCCTGGTTATGATATAACATTTTTAATATTCCACGAGACGTGAAAACGGATAGAAAACGAAACATCCAAAATCATGTAGTCCTTGCGGGCAAAGCCGCTGGCAGAAAAGATTTAGGTAATATCCTGATTTAAAGGGGTTTAAAATTGTGTAAAATTTTAGCATTTTATCTTAAATCTCTTTACCACTTAACACCAAAAATTCTGTATCCCAACTTATTTTTAACAAAACATAATCTTAACAGAAGTTTAACCGCAAAATAATTCTAACAAAAATAAATTAACAAAACAAATTTTTTAAAGAAAAACCAAATTTTAGGTTTTGATTTTTAGAAACTCAAAAGTCTGAATTTTTTTTTGGGAAAAAATCTGGAGTCATACTTTTTTCCCAAAACTGCAATTTTTTTAAAAAATAAAATAAAATAATATTTGGGGCATATTGGACGGGCAAGTTTAAAGCAAAAATTGATGATAACATCAAACGGCTTTCAAAAACCTTTTATTGCGTTTTTGAGGTAGCTGTAAAAGGAGTCTTTAAATGTTTTCAATATTTTTTGATTATACTTTAATTGAGGTTCTTTACAGGTATTTCATCAACCACAAGATATTCATTATAGATAAAGGAAGAAAGGGTTTAATCAAAATTTTTAATTAAATATTATTTACCTTGGGGAAAGATATCTTCCAAAATGAAATACAAAATTTGTTTGTTATTCTATATATATATATATATATATATATATATATATATATATATATATATATATATATATATATATATATATATATATATATATATATATATATATATATATATATATATATATATATATATATATATAAAACAGGGTCCTGCAGCTCACCTCCTCTTATGTAGCTCATTTAGTATTTACTGAAAATTTTCATATTTTGCAGACGTTACCTTTAACCTACGGCATTTCCCAAAAAAATAATTTGGTTAAAACAGGGTGTCGCAAAAATGTGACGTCACACATTTTTTAAAGGGGAACGACTGTGTATTTTTTTATATTTATAGGTACCTTTTTAGTCACCCATTTTCCTAAAATTTGTCAACATCATTCCGAAATTTAGAGAAAAAATAAAAAATAAAAACCGTTTTGACCATTTTTTAAAAATAATTTAAAAATACTCATAGGGCTTGTTTAAATTGAATTAAACAAGGAACTTATTAAGCAGGGTTATATAAATGCTTATGTCATGTTTGGTTAATTGAACTGTACAGGGTCCAAAATTTAGTGTCAAACTTCAAATTTAAAAAGCATTTATTTTTTTTTATTTTAAAAATTTGGGAAACCCCCGTATATTTTTAGGTAGTTAGGTGAATTAAAACAAACATTTTTCTTTAAATTTTAACCTTTTTCGAAATTCTGAAAATTAAAGTTATTCGCTGAAAAATCATTTTCGCATCTATTTTAATAGCAATAACATTAACAAAACAGATAGGTGGCTAATGAAAACAATTTATTGACATTGGAGTTTATTTAACTTACAAAATCTTTGTTTGACATATTATGAAACTGAGTAAATAATTATTATTTATTAATTGAAATAAAATTAATTTAAAAACCTTTAAAATGGAAAAAAAAACATAATTCTAATTTTTTAAAACTTTCGGCTAACATTTATGTAACCCCTTTAACCAATTTCTAGGAATAATGAATGCTATTAGGAAACTTTAAGGTCAATTTAAAGTTTTTCATAGCCACCTATCATTTTTATCCAATGGTATTACTATAAATAATGCAAAAAAAAAATGAGTTTTCAACGAATAACTTTTAATGTGTTAGAAATTTCGATAGGGTTATAATTAGAAAATGTTTGTTTTTTAATTGTACATCTAACGACCTAAAAATATGCAGGGGCCGTATTTAAAATAAGAAAATAAAGTGCTTTTAAATTTGAAAAAGTGACACTAAATTTTTGGGCACCCTGTACAGTTCGAATTAACCAAACAACATAATGACTGATATAACCTATTTTAAAAAGTTCCTTGTTTAATTTATTAACTCTCCTATGGGTATTTTTATTCATTTTTTAAAAACAAAAGGTGCAAAAAGTTTTTTTATATTTTATTTTTTTTTCTCTGAAATTACTGAACCGATGTTGAAAAAAATTTTAGAGGAAGATAGCTGACTATAAAAGGTACCCCAAATGTATAAAATACAAAAAGTGTTCCATTTAAAAAAATGCACCACCGTGATCACACTTTTTCGACACCCCGTATAACCAAAATTATTTTTCTGAAACCAAAGTAGGTTAAAGGTAACGCCTGCAAGATATGAAAATTTTACAGTGAATTAAAAAAGAGCTACATAAGACGGGAGGTGAGCTGCGGGACCCCGTATGAGAGAAATATATATATATATATATATATATATATATATATATATATATATATATATATATATATATATATATATATATATATATATATATATATATATATATTAAAAAATTTTTTTTTTCCCCCAACCCAAATATTTATAAATTTTTTATTCTTGGGGATGGGTTAATGCAAAATGGTGGAAGAAAATTTGCAACTTTTCCCACATTATTTATTGTGCTTTTTCAAGCGTAAGTATCTAAAAAATAGAATTAAAATCAAAACATAATTAAAACAGAACATCACACAATATTTTAGAGTATTAAAAGATTAGTAAACCCATAAAATGAATTAAATTTTAAAATCAACATTTAAAAAGTTCTATCTTAACACAAAATCAGGAACATAATAAAATTAATTTAAACAGGATGCCTAACCTTGGAATTCTGATACATATTTTATTACTAAAAGAATTTTAAATCTATGTCCGTTTGATTTTTTTTTTTATTTCATTGATATTTTTTTAAATAAAGGAACCAAAGAGAGATAAAGGCTTGCTATTTGCATATTTGTTTTCGATATGCTGTTTTATCAGGGAAGTGGGTCCCCGTTATAAATATTGTTTATACAGTGTGATAATGTATTAATATTTGATTGTAAAACATTTATGGATTGATTAAATTAAAATAGATTTGACTAAGATTGTTAATATTTTTTTGTCGTTGACAGCTTTTTTTTTCTTTTTTTTTTATTTGATCTTTTTTGATTGTTGGGTTTTTGTAATTAGAATTTTTTGTGACATATTTTAATTTCTTTAAAATTAAATTCATGTTTTTGTTTGAGATTCGTGTTTATGGAAGGAAGAAGCATTTTTGTATATTTGTGTCCGTTTAGTCTATTTTCAAGCATTGTGCCCATTCCAATTTTATTTTTAGAAAATTTAGGCATGGAATGGAGTAAATTAGGCTTGACTCTTTTTCTTTATTTTTGGGACTTTTGAAGGTGTAAATAACGAGTTTACTAAATTATGTGTTTTATGAAAAACCCCAAACCCACGTTATACTTGGAAAGAATGTGTTTTATTTTTTGTGAAAGATCATCAATAAAAAGGCATAGCTATGTATTTGTTTTTTTTCTTTGTTCATATCTTTGGGAGTTTTTGTAATTTATTGTGTAAAATATGTTTTTTGGTTGATACCACTACCCCGAAAACACCATATCTAGGAAGAACAAACCAAAAAAAATGATCGAAATAAAAAGAAAAAGTTGTCAACGCAAAAAAGATATTAACAATCTTAGTCAAATCTTTTTTAATTAATTTATCCTTTGTTTTACAATCAAATATTAATATACTTTATCAAAACTGTAAAAAACAAATTTATAACAGCGACCACTTCCCTGTATACAGCATATCGAAAAACAAATATAAAAATAGCAAGCCTTTCCCTTTTTAGTTCCTTTATTTAAAAAAATAATTTGAAAAAAAAATAAATCAAATCGTATTTGTTTTTAAAATTCTTTAGTATTAAAAATGTATCAGAATTAAAGGTGGGCATCCTGTTTAAATTAATTTTATTATGTTCCTGATTTTGTGTTAATTTTAAAAACTTTTTAAATATTGATTTTAAAATTTAAAATTGTTTTTTATGGTTTACACTAATCTTTTTAAAACTCTAAAAATATTTTTGTGATGTTCTGTTTGAATTATGTTTGATTTTAATTCTATTTTAGATACTTACGCTTGAAAAGCACATTATTTTGTGCAAACGTTGCAATAAACTTTCACCATTTGCTTTATTAACCTATCCCCAAGAATAAATATATATATATATATATATAATATATATATATATATATATATATTATAATATATATATATATATATATATATACATATATATATATATATATTAAATATATATATATATATATATATATATATATATATATATATATATATATATATATATATATATCTGTTTGTTTTTTAGTGAAAAAAGCAGTTTCGTTATAAAGGGTTTTCCAATAAGAAAAATATGATTTTAAAATAAATAAAATAAAAGTGATTTCAGATATAACCACACTTGTTATATTAGCTTAAAGTACAATTGCTAACATTTATGTTTTGAATGTCCACCTCGGCTTCGTGCACACAAGTGGATTCGACAAATTCAATTTTCCAAAAAATTGGGCGTAATCTCACGAATGCAGCGTTCAATGTTCAATTTTAAAGCATCAACACGTGGCCTGTTTGCACAACCCTTAGATTTTAAATAACCCTACAAAAAGTAATATAAAGGAGTCCTAACCAAAACTAACTACAACTAATCATAGCTTCTTGGTGACCAGGCAACAGTTGCATTTCTTGAAATGATCCTTTCAAACAACCCCTTTTTTCTGTATAAAGACAGTTTCACAGTTTCATAAGCAGTGTGAAAGAAAGGGCGTCTTGTTTGGGAAACCCTATATCTTTTAAATCAAAACATCCAAATTTGGCCATAAAATGTGTCAAATTCTGTCCCATATCGTTCATCATTCACTGTAATGGAATTCCAACCTTATTGGAAAAATTTCCAACGATACCATGCCATAAACCACTCTTATAGTTACCCCTTTGGGGATGCAAAGGCTTTTCGTGAATATATATTTTTTTTTACACCAGAAACGGCGTAATTTTGCGATTTTCGTATTCGCTTAACCAAAAATGCTTCATCTAAAAAGATAATTTTTTCGCAAATTACGATTCCTTCGTCGTTCTAAAACCCCAAACATCAAATTGCGCGCCGGGGGAAAAGTCCAGTGGTTAAGCACTTGGGTCAAAAACAATCTTAACCGGTGTAATTTAAACTGGTAAGATTCGCCGTTGTTTTAAAGTCCTGACTTTGAGCCCGACGAGAAATTTGATAAATGATCTTCTGGGAAAACTATCTCTTATAGCAGCAACATTCTCAACAGTTCTGGCATGTCGGCGTCTTACTGGAGTTTTTACATCGTAAAGAGTATTTTTTTTTCAAATGTCTCAACGATGCGACGAATGGCAAGCACATATGGGCGAACGACCATTTTCGTAAATTTTTTGGACACTAACCAGACGTTCTTAGAGCAAGTATTTAGCCATATAATAAATTGTTAGAGTTTACTGAACATAAATGACAACTAGTGACAGGTATAACTTTATTACCATGGTTAAATATAAATCTTTATTTAGCACCTTGGCTAATTTTACTAAGGTTACTACATCATTACAAAATCATATCATTCTTATTTGAAAACCCTTTACTATTACATTTTTAAAAGCAATAACATATTATTAGATGAAAGAGAACTCCTTTTTAACCATTAGGCACTAAATCTATTGGTTAATATTTATTTCTTTAACAAATATACTATTAGGAAATGAAGAGACTTTGTATTTCGTGCAAATTTTTATTAAAAAAATCCTAGCAGAGCGCTACAAGCAAGAAATGAACTAAAATCTCATTTACTTTGGAAATAGAAGATAATAATAAAATCAATTTTCTAGACATAACTATACAAAAAGTCTCGAACAATCTCTCTTTTTCTATATACAGGAAAACTTCTCAAACAGACCATATAATTTCTGAAACCTCTAACCACCCCATGCAGCATAAATTAGCAGCATTGCATTGTTATATAAATAGACTTCTTAACATTCCTATGTCAAAAGAAAACTACTTAAATGAGATTAACATTCTTAAACAAATTGCTTACAATAATAATTTTGATCCTAAAATCGTCAACAGATTAATAGAAAAAAACAAAATTAAGAAAATCAGAAAAGAAACTTTTCCTACAGTTCCTGACAACACGGAATCAGTTAAATACATTGCTATCCCATTCACTAATGAGGTTGTCAACGGAAGGTCACTAAGTGCTTTAAAGATAATTTTCAGAATATTCAAATTTCCTATAGAACCAAACTAAATTTAGGATCTCAATTGGTTAACTCAAAAGATAAAATAGACAAACTCTCAAAAAGTGGCATATATCTTCTAAATTGTGACTCTTGTAATAGCTCTTATATTGGTAGAACATGTAGACCCCTTAAAGAATAACAGAACATCTAACAATATTAACTTCATTTTGGACACATTTAAAAGAACTCAAATACAACTTTAGTCCACAAAAAATTCAAAAATCTTGCACAATACTACATCTAAAAACTTTAATAGACTAGATTTTCTCGAAGACATAGAAATAAACAAAGAGCTTAATACCAACAACTTATGCCTTAACACTCAAGTTAATGTTAATAGATCTTTTTTACCTTTACATAGGCGTCTTATGAACTAAATCACTCGATGATGAAAAAACAATTTACGCTTTAGCCCCATTTTGGGAGATCCAACGTCCTTGTTCTTTGTATATTACATGATTTCCATATTCTTTCAACAATTCAATTTATTAAAACAATCTATTTGACCCAAACATAACAGTTAATTAATTTAAAGTTTTTTCATTTGTCTGCTGCACTTGGCCTGCCTCCATTCCTGGGGGTATCAAAGAACCTCACATCCTTCTCCGCTATGTCCTCCTTATAACCATAATAACCCCCTATCAAACAATGCAACCGCTTCCTTTCTAACTCCACTAACATCTCCTCTACTATTTTCCCAACCTTGTGAGCTTCTTTGGTAGACCCCAGGGAATGTCAGGAGAATGAGTTAGAACCTTTAGATATTAATTTTCTTTTTCAAAATTTCTTCTTTTAAAAAGGTTTTAAAAAAAAAATTTAAAATTTTTTTCTTTTTGAAGTTTTTCATTTGAAAAACCAAATTTTCACTCTGTAACGTTTCTCAAACAAAACAATTTTCAAATTTTTCATAGTTCATTATAATTTACGTTTCTGTTTAGAAGTAAGAATTTCTCAGTTATATTAAAAGTTTCAAAATAAAATATCTCAATCTGATTTCTTGAACGCGCCCCCCGTTTTTTATAAATATTTTCACATTTGTCATAATTTACTACAGATTACGATTTCTTAATTATATTAAAGTTATAACAAATAATCATTACTTAAAATTGTTTTTTGATTCCATTTCTCTAACACAGCCTTTAAACATAATAATTTTACAGTTCTTAACAACCACACTCTAAACAACCTCGGAGTGTTACTTCCTTTTCTATACCCTTTAAAATGATTGTCTATGCTTTTTTATACGTCAGTACAAGTGGTTCCTAACCTAACATAATCACATGTTCGTTTATTTTAAATTTGTGTAATAATGTGATATTTTATTGAAGCCCTCTAAATGTTTGTTGGCTCAAATTTGCTGCGGCTCCTGCTTGACGACGAGTAAGTTTTGAACTTTTATTTTCTTTTGCTTTTTCTTTTCCATACCAAGTCTACTAAATTCATCACTTCACATTGATTTACTATATTTAATGTTTGATTTCACGCAAAATAAATTTTTAAAATATAAAAAATTTAAAAAATCACTAAAATACATTTTTTTGAAAATTTCCCTTAAAATATTCCAACAAAATTTTTCAATCTTTCTTTTAAAGTTCATTTCTTGCTTGTAGATAGCACTGATGATGGTTTTACCGAAAGCGCTCTGCTAGGATTTTTTTAATAAAAATTTGCACGAAATACAAAGTCTCTTCATTTCCTAAATTCTTACGTGCACACAGCCACAACCAAGTTTCATAAATATACTATTGTGAGTCAAACATACTAAATAACGAGGGAGCAAATACACCATGCATATGGTAATATTTTGGTATCTGGCTTTTTTCCCGACTGCATCATAAGCATTGCATAGCCGAGCCTGACGATTCAGTGCTATTCAATACCCCACAAACTATTCAACGCACCGAAAGGAGTTTTCATTCCAAAATTGAGCTACTACAACAAAGCTATTACAGAATATACCATCGTACCTGAATAATCCTGATAAATCCTAACACGTTTATTTTTATTTTTTTATTATAAGTTTTTAATCTTGGCTTCCAGTCATCATAATATGAACAAAATATACTAAGTAACATAGAAAATGCAACACTGAGAAGAAGTGCCGTAATTTTGAGCATACTTTTACAATTTTAGGGTTTCTGATAAATGGAACTTGATTAAAATTTGAACTTGAAATTTAACAAAATAGCTGAGATATCCCACCTTAATGTTAATAATGTGTCGAAGCTCCCCTATTAGCTACATATTCGGTAAGTCGTCGCGGCATTGATTGGATTAGGTGATTGATGTCTTTTTGGTATATTGTATCCCTGGCCATTTGAATTTGGTTTCGTAGAGTCTTTAATGTTTGTGGAGAGTGCGGTGAATTTTGAAATTCCCTTCCACTACAATCCCATGCATGTTTGATAGTAGAAAATTGGAGATCAGACCAGTGCAATTTAAACCAAATGCTTCTTAAAAGTCAAACCACAAGAGGACATGAGCAGCATTGTTCCTGCTGACAAAATGGATCTGTCAGCAGAACAATGCTTACTTCATGTCGCACGTATTGGTTTAGACTTTTTAGAAGCATTTGGTTTAAATTTGCTTTAGTGGCCTCCTCGATCTCCACAACAGCAGTATTTCCAAAAGGAGGCAGATGTGGTTGCAAACCTTCGTAAATATAGCACTGGGCAGTCATGCTGCGTGGAATGCAGCATCTCTCACTCTTGCCATCATGTGTGCCCAAACAGAATCTGGACTCATCGCTGAACATGACTGAGTTCCATTTCATATTCCATTTAAGTTTCTCCCTACTCCATACCAATCGCGGCCGACGATACTATGGGGTCAGAGATACTACAATATGGGGACGGTATGAAAACAGTCTAAAAGACCTTATTAACAACCCGAATCACCTTCCGGGGTCTATGAGACATAAGTCTATAGACGTTATACCATTATATTAGATTTTTTTTATTACTATAAAAGTTTAATGTCAGTAATTATTTAAGTTTTTGGGACACCTGTTATCAACTATCTTATCAACAAGGTATATACAGCTAGAACCTTGTTTTTGTAGCATTCCCACATTTACATTCACTAAATTACTTTATTATTTTTCAAAACTCCTAGTTAAAGCCTGTCATGCTCAAGCACATAAAATTATTTTTAATCACAGCTTATCTTTACTTTGGAACTTTACGTAGAATACGTCAATGTAAATTGCTTTCTTAGCTAAGAAATATACACTTTGTATAAAACTTTATAATTTGAATAAGTTACAGAAAAGATGTAATGCCAATTATTTTGTGCTAACAGGGAGAAAGAAGTATTAAAACTACCATGAAAAACTGAGCATTATCATCAAATATTTAATTTGAAACATTCGGTGATTTCCTGAAAATGCTATGAGAATTTTTTTACGTTACTAACGTTATAAAGTTAGATATTTACATCTACATTATCTTAATATCACAGCATTTGGTAAATTTATTTTAGTGGCCTCCTCCATCTCCACAACAGTAGTGTTTCCAAAAAGGGAGGCAGATGTGGTTGCAAAACTTCGTAAATATAGCACTGGGCAGTCATGCTGCGTGGAATGCAGCATCTCTCACTCTTGCCATCATGTGTGCCCAAACAGAATCTGGACTCATCGCTGAACATGACTGAGTTCCATTCCATATTCCATTTAAGTTTCTCCCTACTCCATACCAATCGCTGCCGACGATACTATGGGGTCAGAGATACTACAATATGGGGACGGTATGAAAACAGTCTAAAAGACCTTATTAACAACTGGTTCGCAACTGCCGTTGTTGTGGAAACTCGATCTCCAAGTGCTAGTTGCCTTAAATAACGATCTTGTCTCTTTGTAGTCAGTCTATGGCATCCAGTACCTCTAACTCGTCGATTTTGGACTTCTTGGAACCACGCTTGACAACATTTCATTACTGTAGTTTCGTTTCGCTTCACCTGATTAGCGAGTTCTCTAAAAGTAAGTCCGGCCTCAGAAAACCCGATTATCTGACCCCCCTAGAGTGAAATTGGCGTGTTAGCAAACTTTAG
This sequence comes from Listronotus oregonensis, assembly GCA_019359885.1. Taxonomy (NCBI): domain Eukaryota; kingdom Metazoa; phylum Arthropoda; class Insecta; order Coleoptera; family Curculionidae; genus Listronotus; species Listronotus oregonensis. The sequence goes on along the minus strand of JAHBCN010003431.1, from coordinate 47,941 downwards.
GCCTGATAAGGCAATGAAACAAATGGAATCAAGTTAATCCTGAACAAAAAAACCACACTGAATATTAAGTAAACATGTTTATATTGTTCTAATCCTATTATAACAAAAAAAGCCTTTAAAAAAAAGTACGCACGGAATGTCTTCAAAATTTTATCAGCGTATACTTTCATCATAGCAAATATATTTACAAGTTTTTATCAAAATTCCATAAATAATTCTGGGTGTTGCATTTTCTATGTCACTAGCATATAAATTTTGCGCCATTTCTTCCTTTTTTCCACTTTCAATATAAACATATATGATATTAAATTTATAAAAATATTGATAAATCGCATAGAAAACCAATATTTATTATTATGTCTAATATATTTAAAAAAATTATAATCTACCCTTTTAAATTAAAATATACACTGTGCATCATTTAATAAAATAAGGTTAGGTCCCATAACTTTCTTACCCGACCCCGTATACTTATTTTGAATGTTGCAGATTTTTTAACAATCCTTATAAACAAACTTTTGTATAAAACGTTTTTTTTATATCCCTCTTTACTAAGAAAATATAGGGTCATTCTAAAATCGCCAATTTTTATTTTTTTCCCGTATTCTCCCCGAATTTAATTTTGATTCGAAAAGAGCATATACGCCTATATTATTTGTTTAATAACACTAACTATAACGGAGATAAAAGTGTCGAAATGGGACTTTTAAACACTTTTTTTTGGGAAACATTTTAAAAAATTAGAAAAATACCGAATTTGTATCGCTTTTTATTATATTGGGCAATCTGTCGTAAATATAACACAATTACATAATGTAAAAAGTGGATGCTGTTTGGAACTTACGGTTTAAGTATCCTAAACTTTAAGATAAATAAGTATACAAAAAGTTTATCTAAAAAAACAGACTTAATAATTTCTTACCTCCAATGAGCATGACGCAGATACTAAAAATCTTTTCGCTGGTAGTGTTGGCACTCACATTTCCAAAACCTACGCTGGTTAAACTTGAGCAAGTAAAATACAGGGCGGTGACGTAGGCATCCGTATTCGAAACGTTGCCGACGTCGTTTATCTTAAGTCTATCTGCTAGAGCTCTTATCCAACCTGGAAAAAATGAATTTTAATCACTTAATTAAGTAAATGAATTATCAGTTAGAAAAACAGAAGTTTAAAAGAAATACAATCATCGCTTTTGTTTGCAAAATATACAATTTTGTCATACTTTTATAACGAAAATTGACACAAGGGAAACGTAAATCGGTACGCCTCTGCAACATAAGTAGTTGCCGACAAACTCTGCTATAGACCAAATGTAAACTGAAATCCAATAGGTGCTAGTTAAGGTTTGAACACCCTGTAGAATGACTATTGCTTAATGAGACACTAAGAATAGAATAAATATACACAAGTTTTTATTTTCAATAAAATATATGCATTACTACACCACAAAATTCTTGTGATACGCCAATGGGGGGCGTATCAGCAGCTCAATTCAATGCTTATAATTACAAAGTTTCCTAAAAGTCAAAATTTCCTCTTGACAAATTTTTTGAATTTAGTTTACTTTTAAAAAATATAAAAAAAGAAAGGTTTAAAAACACTCTTTACCTAGGCACTGGTAGCCTTAATTAATTAGTCAAGAGGTTAGAAAACTGAACGTAACTTATTGTCTTATGACAATGTCAGTTGTTTACTAATTTATCTAAAGCTTAAATTTACAAAAAATGTAAGAAAAAGTTATTAATTTTATTTAAAAAAAATTGGAAAAAAAATCACTTGAATTTAACAAGGAATAATATTTAAATTTCACTAAAAACCCGAATCACCTTTCGGGGACTATGAGACATAAGTCTATAGACGTTATAACATTATATTAGATTTTTTTTATTACTATAAAAGTTTAATGTCAAAGTTAAAAACTATTTACAGTTTTTGGGACACCCGTTATCACTTGCCACTTCTGTGACACGGTATGAATTATTGATCAACTATCTTATCAACAAGCTATTACAGCTAATACCTTGTTTTTGCAGCTAATTTCCCACATTTACATTCACTAAATTACTTTTATTATTTTTTAAAACTCTCAGTTAAAGCCTGTCATGCTCAAGCACATAAAATTATTTTTAATCACAGCTTATCTTTACTTTGGAACTTTACGTAGAATACGTCAATGTAAATTGCTTTCTTAGCTAAGAAATATGCACTTTGTACTAAAACTTATAATTTGAATAAGTTACAGAAAAGATGTAATGGCCAATTATTTTGTGCTAACAAGGAGAAAGAAGTATTAAACTACCATGAAAAACTGACATTATCATCAAATATTTAATTTGAAACATTTCGGTGATTTGCCCGAAAATGCTATAAAATTTTTTTACGTTACTAACGTTATAAAGTCAGAGAAATTTACATCTACATTATCTTAACGGCACACATAGCTGTACGCGCCTTGCCGACCTCCAAGGCTTGACGTACGACCCATTTCATTGATCTATTTACATGACGCGCGCGTGACGTACTATCATAACGCTCCTACCCGTAGGAATTTTAGCGTACTTGTGGCTATAGAAAAATAGCTTTCAGGTTGCAAGATGTGTTTCTGCAACAGACACGAAGCGCATTGATAAGGCGTTCGGCCGTCGTTGTTTTAAAATATTTTTTAAACTGTTTAATAACAGGTAGGTTATAGTTTAAAATGTCATTTAAAGAGCTATTTATACACGTCGGGCAAACCAATTTCTTGCATGCAGAGATTTTCAGTGCGATAAAAGGAGATGTCAATTGAATAGGCAAAGGCTTGAGCGAAATAAAGACAGAAAGAAGCCATGCAGTGGTGGAATTCCCTTTTACCGACCCAAGAAAAAGAGGGGAATACCGCGGCGCACTGCGACTAGCACACACACCCACACACACACACATTTTTTTGTTTTTATGCGGTCATGTTAATCACTGTTGTATTTAATACAACAGTAATTAAAAGGTTGTTGAATTATTTATCAGACTTAAGCCTAAAAATAAAATAAAAACTCATAAACATTCTTAAAAATTAATGAAATTATTAGTAATCCTAATAATAAAAAAATAACTCTAAGAAATAAAGTTAAAAGCATTGTCATTTTAACAAATTCTCGAAAACATTGCCCTGCTGAGCTTCGCAATAACCGAGCCGATTATAAAACTCCGTCCTAACATTCGACAATACCTCCGGCGTAATAGAGTTAGTAATGTCGATTATTTTTGCCCTTAACTCAACTAAATTTGCAGGTCTCTCATGTGGATACCTGTAAATTAGTTAAGTTAATTGGCCACACAAAAAAAAAGTACAGAGGAGTCAAATCCGGTGACCTTGCCGGCCATATATTACCTCTGCCACAAATAAGCCGTTCAGGAAAAGTCCTAGTGAGAAATTCCTGAACTAGCCTTGCGTTATGAGCAGGACAGCCATCCTGCTGAAACCAAATTGCCTCGAAATTAACATTTAAGTTTCGCACAACTGGTATAATTTCCTCTTGCCGCATTTGCAAATATTTTTGCCCATTTATGTTGCCTTCAATGACAAAGGGTCCTACAATGTTATCGCCAAAATATCCGCCAAAACGTTAACATTTTTTGGGATATTGTATCCGTACAGACGCACTTAAATGTTTATTTTCCCGTGACTAATATCTGGCTACTGCAGGATTATGATAACCATAAAGAGAAAATGATGATTTATCTCTAAACAGAATATTTTTTAGAAAATTGTCATTTTGGTCAATTTTCCTTCTCATGGTCTCACAAAACTTCATTCGCCTGATATAATCATCTGGGAAAATTTCTTCAGTAGTTCTAAGTTTGTAGGATTTATACTCATGCTATTTGCTGGTTGGAATGCCAATTTCTTGAAAAATTTGGATGCTGGAGCATGGCTCATTTGCTTCCATAAAGGCACATATATTTTCGTCCCTCTCGACTCTTTCTTCAGAAATAGGACGGGCTTCATGGTCTTCGTGATTAGGGTTTCATCGAGACGAGAAATTTCGTCTCGAAGGCACTTTCTCGTCTCGTCTCGATCTTCGAGACGAGAAATAAACAAACTCTCGTCCCGAAGTTTTTCTCGAAGAAAATTTCTCGATCTCGATTCAAGACTCTCGAAATTTCGAGAGTCTCAAAAACAAAAACTAAATGTTATTAAGAAATTCTATGTATGGGTTATAACACAAGGCCAAGGCTGGTGCACATGCTTAATAATTATTATGTTATACCCATACACATAAACAATATTACCGTATTCGTTAGTGAACTCCGTTTTCTTGTGATTTTTTCAATAACAGATTGACAAATGTCTAACTTTTGACAAAAGTCAAACTTGATTTCATATGACGTAATAGCTTAAAAGCGCCAATTAAGATTAGCGACACCCACAATGTGATTAAAATTTTTTTTAGCAAAACTTTATAGTGAAATATCTTGAAAACGAAGGAAAATTTGCAAAAAAAGTATTCTTTGTTTTTAATTTAAAATTAAAAAATTAATTCGGGTTTTTATTTTTCGCCTCTACTTACCAATCACCTTGTACAGAGGCTATACATATATGCTATGAACTAAAACTACTAAAAGCCACGTATAACAAAAACCGCCAAGTATCAGCACAAAAATAAAGAATATTTTTCCAAAAAATGAAAATTAAACAAATCCTTGATGTTTTAATTTAATCTTTTATCCATACATTTAAAATTTACCTAGGTACAAAAAGGTGAAAGTTGAAAATTGTTTCTTCGTTTGTGAAGAGAAGAATGTACATGTACCAATACCAGCAACAAACTCATTTTTTATAATCGAAATAGTCGTCTTTAAAAAAAAATAATTATCGATATTACGCAAATTATTTGTAATAGTTTGGAACAGTTTAAGACGTTTAAGATCTTTCAGAATATGAAAATAATTACTTTTATCTTTGTCCTTTTTATTTACTTTGCTATCTTTGCTATTTTTTTTGGTTTGTTATGTTCTTATGTTTAGAATAAATTAAAACTATTTCTTAGCATAGTTTTTAATTTTCTTTTTTTGGCGTATTTAGAGCTGTGACTTATTGCAGCACATATCGAGATCGAGAAATATCGAAATAATTTGTGCTTTGTTGTCATTGTTTTTTTTTGTTTGTTATGTTCTCACGTTTAAAATAAATTAGAATTATTTCTTAGCATAGTTTATTCATTTCTATTTTCTGGCCTATTAAGAGCTGTGAGTTATTGTAGCACATACATTTTTTCGAGATCGAGAAATCTCGAAATAATTTCTCGATCTCGAAAAATCTCGATCTCGTCTCGAAAAAAAAAAAGTCTCGTCTCGATCTTGTCTCGAAATCGAGACAAGACGAGACGAGAAATCTCGAATTTTGAGAGTCTCGTGAAATCCTATTCGTGATAGCATTTACAACATTGGTTAAAGCACCCGGATTTTTTAAAACGATTAAAAATCTTTAAAATCGTTTGGCGGAATGTAAAAGTAAATTGCCCAATAACTTCATCGGCACTTTCAGCTTTGATATACCATAAAATAATAATAATTTTTTGCTCACGCGAATACATTTTTTAAAGTAGCAGAATATTATTTTTTCAACGCAAAAGGCCTTTGAGAAAATGAGGTTAGCCGCTTAGCCGTCGTAATAGCGATGCAAGTGAACGCGACAAGCAATGTTGCCTACCAGTAAAAATAAAATTATTTATGTCGTCTTGCTTGATAAAATAATACATACATATAATTAAAATAATAAAGTATCTTTAACCATTCTAAAACACTAAAATTTTTTACAAATTTCTTTTTTTTGTCAAGATCATAACGTTTTATTAAATAAAAACTTTTATAAAATATATGATTTTTAGAACATTTCTGAAATTGCTAATATATATTTTATGAAATGACAACACTGTTGACAATATCCTAACGAATCGTGGGTGCCGTGCCCGAGAATAGAGGAAATTGTTGTCGTTTTCCTTTCAATCTGGCGTTATACCTTATGTATCCTACTCTATTACGTTAAAATTAGCTCACAAGCCTTGCCAATTCTGGGTATCAAAAATTTTTAAATATTTTCACTTGTTGCTAATATCTTCAGAACTAAATAAAAAAATAATAACTGCACATTAAAAATTAGCTTTAAATTCTCTAAAACTTTTCCTATTAAATTTTTCTATCTCGTATACTAAACAAAATAGCAATATGTGGGCTGAATTTGGGACACACTGTATTACGTTTTACAGTCAATGAAAAACACCACAAGTGCCATTCTCACAATTATTCAGATCTCAAAAGAAAGTCGTTTACATGCAAATAACGCATTCAGCTTTCATGCTTTAGTTGGCAATTGGAAATTTTTTTGCAGCTCGAAAGATTCTCGAATGCGAAAACAAAATCCTAGTTTCTGTAAACCTAATTAAGGTTTTAATTGAAATTTTCGCATGAAGCATGGTGCCTCCCACAGCGAAAACGATGCAATGAAAATAATAATATAAATAAAATAAAACGGCAATAAGTCAGCGTAAATATTTAATTTTGCTTTTAACATTATTACTTGCATGATAAAATTAAGGTAGTTTACTCGTAAAATGGCTTTTCTTAAGAATTAAATAAAATTGAAATTTATGGTCAAATAAAAGTATCTTTTATCTAATTTGAAAAAAAAAATTATCGTCTGTAAAACGAGATATTAAGAATAGAATTGTGCATAATTCACATTGTCGATATCTGTCATGTATGAAGGCCATGCATTTATTTTAAAATATCTAGAAAACGGAAAAATATAATAATAAAAATATCGGAAAACTTTTTTTAAAAACTAATGCAATATAAATTAAAGTATTAAAAAAATTTAAAAACCTGATTTTTTTTTGCGTTTTGTTAAAAAGATATTGATTTTTAAAAGTTTACTAGGTCTGTTTGTTATTCAGAAATAGTGTACAGGGTCTTTAATTATATTTACGTGGCTTTGGAGCTTTTATTTTTAAAGACAGAAAAACATGTTTTATATAAAAGTTGTAGGTTTTTTTCCATATTATCTTTTGTAATTATCAGTAAAAAAATATGGCAATTAAAAAATGGAAAAATATAGGCAACTTCAACTTTTTTAAATGTGACACCCTGTATATTATGCGCTACAGTAAAAGATCCTTTTTTCTGATTTCAAATATATATACATTAATGATATGTGTATGAACCGTTTTTGAGATATTTAAGCCTAAAATATAAATAAATTGAAAAAAAATCATATTAGTATCAAGAAAGCTATAAAAACAATAAAATTGTTTTAATAAATTTGACGTATTGATATTGTAAAAAGTTGAAATTTATCATTTTAACTATTAAAAGTAGTGTGTATTGCTTTTTGTCGATGGGCTATTCCGAAGAACAAAAAATCTCTATTATGCGTCTTTTTTATGGTAACAATAATAACGTGACGACATTGCAAAGGGAATATTACTTATTATATCCTTAACAACGGGTCCATCTATAGATACTAATAAATACATAGTAAGACAATTTATTGAACAAAAATGCTTTAAAATGAAGAAAAGGACTGCAGCACGACATGAAAACAAGATATCGTCGTTTTATCAGGATGATTATTATACTTTTTCTATTGGACTTGCACTAACTACTCTTAATAATTTTAGAAAATCCTGAAATATCAATCTCGGATGCGGCATCTGAACTTAATAAAACAGATTATAAAATTTATTTAACCTTAAAATTTTACAAATTTTATCCTTATAAATTTATGTCCGTTCAGAACCTTCCTAAACAAAACATGCAGGACCGACCTAAGTATGCATTGGAAATAGCTAGGTTTATGCAGCAGGATCCAAAATTTTTAAATAAAATTCTATTCACCGACAAGTCTTCCTTTACTTTTGCAAAAATGTTTAATCACAAAAATAAACATTATGGGTCCAGAGAAAACCCTCACCAAATTCAGCAACATAACAATTCTATTGTTTCCATGGCTTTCTTAATACTAATATGAAACTTTTTTGTAGTTTATTAATAATTTAACCAAAATATTTCAAAAATGGTTCATTCAAATATCAATGTATATATATTTATTCATTTTTTTATTGCGATATTTTTTACTGAAAATTTTGAACCTACTTTTCCAACCAATCAGAAGCTTTTATTTACAATCATCTCCATGGCAACGACAAAAATTTTCGGAAATATTCATCCACTAGCACTTCCGGCGAAATTACACTGGAAATTTCCCTGTCACATTTGAAACGTCAAAATATTCAAAATAATGACGCGGGAATTACAGTGCCTTATTTATGTAGAATTATTACCATTTTTTTACTTAAAAAAGCATATTAATGTGAATATTTTTTGCTTATAAAAATAAAAATTTATGCAAATTTGATTTGTCAAATATTTAAAAATTATTTATTACATTAATAGCTAAATAAGAAATTTAATAACAAATGTTTGTAACTAAATTTAAGTGATGTTCAAATTCTAACAAAAAGTTTTCTGTTTTAATGGAGAATAAATAGGACTTAAAACTGAAATTTCTGGAATATTGTAGATGTCTATGTTTAGTAAAATATATAAAATATTTAGACACAAGTTTATTTAAATTGAATTTGATATTTTATTAAATTTACTTGAAGATTTTACTAGATATTCTTGGTTTCTTGTAAACAGTTTTTCATCCGTGGTTTCGTCGTAGTTAAGATCTTCAATATTTTGATAAATAGGAAGTGACGATTGTATTTTTTTAATGTCTGAATATTCTTTTGCACAAACTACACAATCCTATTTTTGTTAAAAGTCTAAAGCCATTTTTATACTATACACCGTAGGTATACTTTTTCTGTTTGTCGATTCAGTTTTAACAATTAGATAGTACCTAATAATCTATTTTTTTAGTAGTTGAATTTTGTAAGTCTAGGGCCATTACTACGTTTTTTTACATTTCCATGAGCGCCTCAGAGTTTATAACGCATCACGAAACAAGACATAGATAGGGGCTTACTTCAGACTAATAATCAAAAGTAACTGATGTTTCACTAATATTAGAGTTAAAGTAATAAAGATGGAAATATAAGATGCCTTTTAAATTATTTATAAAGATTCTATGCAACTCAAAGTTAGAAATTTCATTTTATTTTCTAAGAAAAAGCTTCATTTTGTTAAGCATAAAATCTTGAAGTAGGGTACTAAAAGTCATAATTATAAAAGTAAATGATGTTCCACTAATATTAATAGATTAAAGTTGATAAAAGATTGGAAATATAAGATGTCTTTAAGTTATTTATAAAGGTTTTATGTAACTAAAATTAGAATTAGCATTTTAATTTACTAAGAAAAAAGCTTTATTTTGTTAAGCATAAAATCTTGAAGTAGGGTATTTAAGAGTCATAATTATCAAAAGTAAATGATGTTCCACTAATGTTAGTAGATTAACGTTGACAAAGATGGAAAAATAAGATGTCTTTAAGTTTTTTTATAAAGGTTATATATAACTAAAGTTAGGAATTTGCATTTTGTTTTACTTAGAAAAAAGCTTCATTTGGTTAAACATAAAATCTTGAAGTAGGATACCTCTTAAGAGTCAAATTATTAAAAGTAAATGATGTTCCACTAATATTAGTAGATTAAAGTTGATAAAAGATGGAAATATGAGATGTCTTTAAGTTATTTATAAAGGTTCTATGTAACTAAAATTGAAATTTACAGTTTATTTCAATAAAAAAATATTTTATTAAGCATAGGTAACATTTAAGTACCTACCTACTTAAAAATAATAATTATTATCAAAAGTAAATATATTCCACTAACAATAGTAGTCTGATGTTAATAAAAAACCAAATTATAAGATGTTTTTAAATTATTTATGAAAGTTTCTAGAACTACAGTTAGAAAATAACATTTTATTTCACAAAAAAACTGAAATTATAACAATGTTAAACCAGAACAAGAAACATTTTAATATATTTTTATATTTCACTATTTAGATATTATACTTATGTATACTTTAATTTTCTAATATGTAATCTAATTATGTTTAGCTTCATAATTGTTAGTAATGTTAAACGTACAATTATTATAAACATTACTTTTATGGTCAGAATTTTCTTTAAAAACGCTACTTGAACTGCTGCTCCTCATCGTTTCAACTATATTCTGATGGTGTGTACTATCAAGCTGCAAGTAGGGTTTAATGGACTGACTATTGCTATGTCCTGTAATCTTAATCAGTTGTTGTTCACCGACTCCTTTTAGCTAAATTTGAAACTGCAGTAGCTCTTCCTGAATGATTTGTAACTTTAATTTTTTTAATGTCAATACCAATGTGACTTGTACAGACTTAAACCAAGTAGAAATTGTATTTTTTCCAATTGGGCAATTTTTGAACCAACTTTTTGAATTTGGCTTATTAAAGTTTTCATTGGGAGTTAAAAACAATCTGTTAATTTTATGAATTTACCTCTTTTTTCGATTAATTTTTGAATAACCGAACGGGGCAAATGTTTGGGTAGCAGTATTTGTAATGAGCCACTTACTATCAGCCAATTTTCTCGAACTCCCTTGGGTCGTCTTTGAGAAAACTGGATTGTATTCTATTCGTCCTGTGTAATTGCCCATATTGTCATTTTCTTCTAAAAAATATGTAAAACAAGCTGAACATCCTTCCCCACCTCTCCAGGCTAATTCGTGCGATGCAACAAAAAAACTTTCGTTGAAGTGTTGGGCAATTAAGGTCGTTCACTCGCTAAAATCGTAGACAAAATTATCGCCCTATAGTAAGTTAAGCCTTGCTCGTTTACAAATTAAACCGAGATTGGGATGAACATTTTTGATCCTTATTTCTTTCATGACATCCGCGCTGAACTCGCCCATCTCTCTCTAACAAAAATTGATTGTTGAACGGACCGGGATAAGTACCAAAACAAATCGTTACATTTTTTAAATTTTAGTTTAATTTGTGATGCAATATTTTAAATGGACCCCAAATTTAGCGCTATTCCAAATAAGATCGAATACGCTTTGCCAAAAGTTAGAGGTTCTCAATGCTTGAAAATATTATTTTTGTAGAAGACTGTACACAACACATGAGATCTGTTCGTTATTCAGTAATTTTTTACACTATTTTACACTTTTTGGACCCATCCAGTCCTAAAATACACCTTCCATAAAAGCGATTACGTAAAAAAGAATCAAATAGTGTACAGGGTCTTTAATAATATTTACGTGGCTTCTGGGGCCTTTTTTTTAAAACAGAAAAAAATATTATATATAAAAATTGTAGGATTTTTTCCATATTATCTTTTGAAATTATCACTTATAATATCCCTAGTGCATAAATTATTACCGGAAATTTTTTTGAGGTCACGAATATTTTGAAAATTACCCGAGGGTAATTTTCAAATATTCGGGGCCCCAAAAAAATTTCGTATTTTCGGGGATATTTGGTAAGAAAATTTTTTTAACCCATAAAATTTCGAAAATGGGATATTTTTTATTACAAATGACAAAAAGTCAAACCAAAAGGAGGCCATGAATACAAACAATTTTAGTGTCAATCCCGGGAATACGGCACTACTGGGGCAATACGGTACTACTGTCAGTGGTTATTACTTGTCATCGTGTTCGTGCAATCAAGGCAAATTTGATTTATTCTTAAAAAGTGGGTTTTTTAAAAAGTCCGTTTTGGAAAGGAAAGTCAAGATATTATTAGGGAAGAAGTTCAACACTTAATTCCCGATAATACGAAAAAATCGAAACTGAGTGTTTGGAATCAGGATAATCCTTATCCCATATTTGAAGAATTTTCTCATATTCTTCACTGCTCAAGCCGAAGCACTTAACCCTTTAAAATCCTTTTGAAGTTGTCGTCTTTTGGCATCCCGTGCTGTTGCTGCTAAAACTCAACATCAGAAAAAGGGTCAAACTTTCTATTATATTTATTAAAAAACATTTCTTGAATTAAACATAACTTTTACAACACTTTCTTTATAATCGTCGGCATTTTGTTTCTTCATATTAAAGGTGTAATCTTCTAAGACATGGGCTAGCTGTTCAGTAGAAATATTTTCATCATCAATATTATAGGACTTTTCTTTGCAAAATTCCAAAAACTGTTTCCAAACACTCAGTTTCGTTTTTTTTCGTATTATCGGGAATTTAAGGGTTAACTTCTTCCCTAAAAATTTCTTGACTTTCCTTTCCAAAACGGGACATTTTAAAAAACACTTTTTATTTATGAAAAACCGAATTTGCACTTGATTGCACGAACACGGACAAAAACCACTGACAAGTGCCTATTGACAGTAGTGCCGTAACCCGTTTTGGGCCTCTTGTTTGTCTTAAATGGCCTCATTTAGTTTGACTTTTGTCATTTGTAATAAAAATCCACATTTTCGAAATTTATCCCTTTCAAAACTTAAAATATCCACGAGCTTAAATTACTTACCGGTTTTCTTCCCACGAATATTTTAAGAAAATTACCCTCGGGTTTTTCAAAATATTCGTGACCAAAATCGGTTATTATGCACTGGACGGATGGGTCAAAAAGGTAAAATAGTGTAAAAAATTACTGAATAACGAAAGATCTCAGGTTGTGTACAGTTTCTACAAAAATAATATTTTCAAGCATTGAGAACCTTTTAACTTTTGGCAAAGCGTATTCGATCTTTTGGAATAGGCTAAATTTGGGGGCTATTTAAAATATTGCATCACAAATTAAACTAAAATTTAAAAAAATGTAACGATTTGTTTTGGTAATTATCCCGGTCCGTTCAACAATCAATTTTGTTAGAGAGATAAGGTTAGGCGGATGTCATAAAGAAATAAGGATCCAAATGTTCATCCCAATCTTTTGGTTTAATTTGTAAACGAGCAAGGCTTAACTTACTATAGGGCGATAATTTTGTCTACGATTTTAGCGAGTGAACTACCTTAATTGCCCAACACCCTTAACGAAAGTTTTGTTGCATCGCACGAATTAGGGGAGGTGGGAAGGATGTTCAGCTTTGTTTACATATTTTGAAAGAAAAAAGACAATATGGGCAATTACACAGGACGAATAGTAAATCCAGTTTTTCCCCAAAGACGACCCAAGGGAGTTCAGAAAATTGCAATAAGTGTCTCAAATACTGCTAACCCAAACATTTGCCCGTTCGGTTATTCAAAAAATTAATCGAAAAAGGTAAATTCATAAAAATTAACAATTGTTTTTAACCCCAAAAGAAAACTTTAATAAGCCAAATTCAAAAAGTTGGTTCAAAATTCCCAATTGGAAAAAATACAATTTTTTACTTGGTTTAAGTCTGTAGCAAGTCACATTGGTATTGACATTAAAAAAAAGTTACAAATCTTCGGAAGAGCTACTGCAGTTTCAAATTTAGCTAAAAAAGGAGAAATTTTGTCTACGATTTTGCTGGAACGATTTTTGCCCAACCACTTTTGTTCCAATCGCCTTGTGGTTGGGCCCAGTGGAAACCTTTGGAACGTGCGTTAAAGTTGCTGGTTATCGGCAACTCTTGTTGCCCCGGGAAAAGATCCGAAGCTAAGGGAAAGGTTTTAACCAAGGTGTTAGCATAACGTGCTGATGAGTGAATGACATTCTGTGCCTTAAACAGGTGTCCCCAACGGTGCCTCTGATATACAGGGCGACCTCTCAATATCTAGCCTTACTGCGGTAATGCGGAGCCTGCCGTGGTGGATATTACCCCTGCCCAAAAGAAACAGAAACCGCTTTCATAGGAAAAAGTGACAAAGGGCGCTGACCGAAACAGTAAATCCGTTTCGAGAGGTGCCACCAAATCACAAGCAGACAAAGGTGCGCCGACCGAAACGGATGAATCCGTTTTGTAAGGGCCTATACCGGCGGTTTCACGGGGAAGGGCAATCCATCCCAAACAAACAGGTGCGTAGGAAGGGTTCCGAACAAACAAAGGCGGCCAGAACCGCCTTTATAGGAAAAAGGGTTTCCTGGTTTAAACAGAAAGGGATAGGACCGTTTTCATAGGATAAGGCCGGAGATGCGGCCTAGAAAGAACATCGGATCCTGTAACAAGAACCGGGCTACCCACGTCACTAGACCGGGAGGCATATTTATATTATCACACGCATCGCTCATCCCGAGAGCCGAACGGTTTCTTATCTATCAAGTTTGCCAAACGCCCTTCATAACTATCACCGTAATCGCTAAATAAACTGTATTTTAATTTCCCAGCGAAAACATAAATCTTTTAATCTGGAGGTGAGAACACCTCCAGATTAAAACACCTTTTATGAATATTATGCGAATATTATTGGACATTTGTTATTTAAAACTCGTTTTTTGTATCCTATTATACAGGGTGTAAATAAATAAATGCGAAAAATCAGGGGTGATTTTTGGGGTAAATTAAAAAAAAAAACTTTAGATGAACGCATGTATGTCCTAAAAGTCCTAACTTTTGAGATACAGGTGGAAATATTTAAGAACAACATATGTTTTTATAATATCTGTAAAACCCCCTGTAGATATTGTAGTATAATTTGTTATCCATTTTCTTGCATCCACCCTGTATCTCAAAAGTTAGGACTTTGGGACATACGTTCATATAAATTTTTTTTCTTAAAATTAACCCAAGAAATCAACCTGAATTTTTTCGCACTTTTTTATATTCACAATGTATAGTACCACAGTATAAAAGAAGTACACCTAATAGTTTATATAGATCAAAATAATAACAACAATAATGTCTCAAGTTTTATTTAACATGAATAGTACATGAAACTTAAAATGAAAATAAAAAAAACAACAAAACTTTTTAAACATTTAGAAACATCTGAGAAAAACAACGGTAAAACTTATACAGGTTGTCTAAAAATAAGTACGAAAAAACTTAGGGGTTATTCCTTGTTCAAAATAAAGGGTAATTTTTTATAAACATTAGGGAGATATCGCATTAATAGAGGTTAGTTACTTAATTGTTGACTTTTGACCCAACATTTATCAACAAACTACCTTTTTATTTTGAACAATAACAACTAACCACAACTACAGGTTAAGAACTACTACTGTCTACTACTGTATTTAATCGGAAAGACAACATTTTTGGCGATCGCATGTGCCAGTTAAAGAGCGCGTTTCCCAAACATGCGATAGATAAGAACTGCGTTCGGGCATCGCTCGCTTTGCAATAGCGGGGATAGATATAAATATGCGACCGAGAGGAGGGCACAATGGATCTAATCGTCTGCTCGTCATACTCTCCAGGAGACAGAACACATCAGAACACATTGTGCTCGTATCCGGTAGAGTAAGAGAAGATGTAAGAACTCTCTCCCAATTTGGTATCGGATTCTTTAGAAGTCCGATCCTATTGGGAGAAATATAAAAAGGTGTGAGCCACAATAGACCAAGCGGTCGCAGTGGAGGGCGTAAAAAGTCCACTCACTTTAAACCTACCTACCCACCTTAATTGGCTCAAAGGACTTTAAAAATGTATAGTTCTTAACATGCATCAAATGTCTTAATGGGTACTAAACCCGATAACTCCCCCCCAAATGATCTACAAGGAGATGCATTTGACTGATTATTAATGAATTGCCTTGCCCAAATATTTAATAGTTTAGTCGAGCCCAAAGAGTCGCTACACTTAAGCCTGTCATCTCCCATTCAACTAATCATTTCCCATTTCGTTACCCTTCAAACCACCGACTATGCTTGCCATGTAATTTTTTCCTTTATTCGGATTTTAAAACAGTTTGATCGTGAATCTTTTAAAGCAACCACCTAAATAATTACTACCCAATATCTTTCGACCTCAACACTTGAACCCCAATTCCCAACCCTCTCCACTTCACCCCATACCAAAGTCTGCTTTCTTCTACTTACTGGTTATGATCGTTTCATCATGAATTTCACGGCCAGTAAACCGATCACTACCAATACTCTTTGACCTTGATCCCCTCTCTAACATTATTTCATGTCATGTGCGTGACACACACACAATATCCTGAAGAACACATCAAATCATTCCCCACTACTCATTTAACAAAAACTTCGAGGTAAAAATTCCAGATCGAAATAAGTGGCAGCAACCCGATGTCCCCAGCACGGTTGAAGACATCATCTGGTGAACAGATGGATCTAAAACCGTGCAGGGAACACACAGCTCTGTATGTTAAACAATAATATATGCTTTATTACACTGTGCAAAAGAAACTAGCAGGAGGGCTTATAAAAACAAGCGGGGGCAGCCAGGAAATAGATTCGAAACAAACACGAGGGATACGGCTTCATAAGGAGCTCATCCAAAGAACGCAAATCTTTTCCCACCCTGGAAAAGATTTTTGCATAACTGAAGGGCTACTAACAGGGCTAAGAGGACACCTACACAAGATAGGCTCATACAATGGGGACCCAAGTTGCAGAATGTGCGACGAGGGGGAAGAAACAGAAAGGGTAATGGGTAACGATCATTTAGCTAACTATAAGATGAGATTCATGATCGAACAGTTTTACGAGCAGTAAGCAGGGAAAAGTTACAAGGCAGGCTTTGGTATGGGATGGGTAAGTGAAATACCCAATTTGCAAATAGAAGAATATCTTAATTCATACATTCTTTTGACAACCTGTACCTTAAATAAAAAATAAAAAACAAGTTAAATTTAATCAGAAATATAATGTAAATCAGCAAGGCTGCCTGTAACTCACTGCTTTCCATTACTACAACAAAAGAGGCTAAAAGGGAAAACATAGAATTGTCCTTTTTTTCTTATATATTGCTCTGATACAAGCTAATAAGGCCGTTTTCATATATCACTTTCATTTGAGAGAATCCGACCCAAACAAAGAAATATTGTTTTCTTATTAGAAAACAACACATCGTTATTTTATTTGTGTCCATTAAAGGGTCCTTTATTGGGTTGATTTTTTGTAATGGTTTCGAATAATATGAACGTTTGAACACAATATATTATACCAAATTTTATCTGTAAAAAAACAGGAGTTGTTGGATGTACGTGGAATGATGCTACTGGAAACCCTTTTAAAAATATATATATAACTTCCACTTAAAAAAAATGCGGAACATTTGTTAAATCGCAAAAAATATATTTAGTACTTAGATAAATTGCCTACAACTTTGTAAGTGTTGGTCGAGTGTAGAAAAAAATGTAGAAAAATAAATAGTTCGTAACTAATTTTTTTACAAAAGAGGATTAGTTAAAAATCGCAAAATATATTAAGCTTGCTGCAAAATAGCAATACACTAAAAAACAAGGCAAATCAAAGTAGTTTTTTAGCGTAGAATTTTTGGATCCTAAGATTTCTTAAAGGGGCTTTATATTTGACCAGATAAAACTTTATGATATGGTGAAACATCGTGCCAATTTTTTTTAAATCCGTTTAATAGTTTTTAAAAAATAATTTTGTAATACAATTTCGTTTGACAAAATTGCGAATTGAGTGAAGAGCTTTTATATAACATCGTTACTCTCCGCGGTTTTTTCATACTTTAGGATAATTGATTGAACGTATGAAACAACAAAACTTCTTGAACGTTGTAGTTTCTTTCTATGGTACATAGATAATAGCCATTAAGAGGGGTAAACACAAATTTTAAAATTCACACACTTATAAGTTGGAAAAAAAAGATAATTAGAGTAAAATAATAATTTAAATTGTTGTGTCTTCACAAGATCTTTACTGCCCATAAAAAAGCCTAAAGTTCATTGTTTTTAACGCAAAGACGGAAATAAATACATGGATTGGCTGATGGGCGAATATGGAGGAGTCCTAAAACAAGCCGCATTGTCATCGTGTTGTCATGGCAGCCGCGACGTATATAAAATAGCTCAGGCTTTACTGTCCACGGACGAATTTTTGAAGAGTCCAGCAGTAGATCAAGAGAGAAGTGATCAACGGTTTAGTACGAAGGCTCTCCGATAAAAACGTAGAGATTTCGAGTTTAATTTGTTTCGGTAATTATTTACAAGTGAACTCGATAATTATTTAAAAAATATTTGGTCAAATTTTTTTTCACCCCTAGAGGCTATTCTACAGGGTAGAAATAGATGTTTAAAAGTGGGGAGCTACCTTTTACGAGATTAAAAAAATGTAAACAATTTAGGCTCGCAATATTTATTTTAAAGTTTTTGTTGGGAGAACGATAGAAAAAAAGTTTACTCATAGAAGAAAACAAAAACAAGAGAAGAGGCATTCCTGGACGTGGAAATAGTGTTGTAATGTGTATTATTGTGCAAAAATGATCATTCTATAACATCTTAAAATTAAAATAAAGCAAAGTTTTTGTTTACTTTATATTGATATAAAAAAACCATAAAACCTATTTTATTGGTTTATATAGAGAAATTAAATTTATTTTAAATTTCGACCTTCCAAGCATTAGTACACTCAAAAAGTGGCTTTTGGGCAGACCAGAATTTATAAATTGTTTAGAGACCTCAAAAAACCACAGTCAAAAAGTGCTTTTGGGAAGGTCAGGATTTTTTAACCACCCCAAAGAGCGTGGAATAAGCCGATCTCGAGTATTAAGGGAAAAAAAAAAATCAGATTTTTTTGCAATTTATTTGTTAATTAATAATATTAAAAATGTCTTTTCCCATCGTAATTTTGGTGAATCTTTTTTTTGACCCTGTTTTTTTCTGGAGCCCCAAATCTAAACAATAATTACCTTTGTTTCAAATCCTATTTTTTTTTAAATTTATGGTTATATTTTTTAATTAATAAATATATGTATGAGTAAATATAAAAACTGAATATAAAGTAATATTGTACATTTATTATTTTTTTCTGAGAGGCAAATGCCCCAAACCAATTTCTCACGAGCCGCCACTATTATTTTTACCTGTACCGGCCATACCTTTCGAACAAGAAATTTTATAATCATAATATATTTATTTTATACTGTATTATTAACTTTTTTATTTTTTTAATAAAAATTAGCATGGTCTTGTTTTACATTTTCCATTATTTTATTAAAAAATAAAGTAATATAAGTCCCTAAATACCCTTTTTTACATTTAAGATTTTGATCTGGTTTAATCTTTAAAATTTTATTAAGAAGTGCATTTTGTTTTGGCAAGGAGGGCTTTTAAAACGGCGTATATAAAAACATTATATGGTTTTGAAATTCTTTGACCCCAAAAATCATTAAAATAATATACACTTAATATATTAAAATTATCCATAAAGATCGACTATTTTCATCATAAAAGAAAACTTATTAACAATAAAATAAAAGGTCAACTGTTACATAAGATTGTTTCAAAACTCCAAATTTTTTTAACAAAGGCGAAGGTCGATCTTGGCTCCTAGGATGACAAACAAACAAACGTACATGTATGCCGATAATTTTCCGCCATATTTTTTTACATTTTTTTTTTGGTTTAGACAGCATAACAAAGCATTGGTCAATGTTTACAAATTAAAACTTAAGTATTATTTTAATAAAGTATAACAAATTTAAAATTAATATTTATAAACTAAAAACAAATATTAAGGAAATATATTAAAATCAAATATATATATATATATATATATATATATATATATATATATATATATATATATATATATATATATATATATATATATATACACTTAGAATTTTTTAAAATATAACAGAAAACCCAATTTAAATAGTCTGTAAAAAATGTAATTAAATTAGTATTTACCTCTCAATTAATAACTTATTTTTTTACTCAAAATATTACGATATTTTTTTTTAATTTGGGGGATGTATAACCTCTCAATTAACAATGTAGTTTTTTACTTAAAAATTTCTTTTTTTATTAATTTCGGGGTTGTTTATTCAATGGGAGATGTTTCTTTTATGTAATAAATATAAAACCCATGTTTATTTTGGGCTTTAATTAATTACACAAAATCAATAGAAGTAAATCCCAAAGCCATTAACTGAATTAAAAAAAAAAAAAAAATTCATCAATTTGTAAATTGAAAATAAATTTAATAAGTAGTAGATTAAATAAAGTGGGTGGTAAATAAACGTACTCAAAAAACATTGTATAATATTTTATCTAAAACCATGTTGCACCAAAAATACTTACGTAAAATAAGGGCCAAGTTCCTATCCAAAATCTCGGACTCTTGAAGTACCTGAGTTATTTTTTAACTTGGCAATTTTTTACTAATCTGTGCGTTTCAATAAAAATAGTTTTTTTATTAACACAGACAGTTTTTTTTCCATTAATACAGACAGATCAGTAAAAAATTGCCAAGTCAAAAAAAAACGATTCAACCTTAGATCTTGCCTTTGATTACTAGCCTGCTCACCCCTCTAACTACTCTGCCCCAAGAGCGAAATAGTGCGCCATGTACAATTTTCGAAGCCTTTTTTTACATTTTTTGCCAAATTATATGGAAATTAAAGATATACAATCGATATTAAAATCGTTCAAAATGTCACTGCAAAGTATTTAATCTGCGATTTTAAAAAAATCACACATCGGATAGCGTCCGCCTTTAGCCCGCTTGAACAAAATGTTATAAATAATTATTTTCCCGAAGATCAGCTTTGCAACGTTTCTTTAAAAGTGTTAGACAATGTTATGGTTTCACTAACACTAGGATCTTGGACTTCCATTGTCTTCATTTGTTAATTGATACACAACGTTTCGGTTAGTGATGTATCTCCAACCGTTTTCAAGTGATAACTAAAACTATTCTTAAAAGCTACGACCTTATATACTATCCGTTGTTCACTGAAGCTTGACCGACTTGTTACGGTTCAGCAACGGCAGCCAGATATTCGGAATGTCTACACTAGGTTTGCTAAATACATTTTGATTGTTTGCAATTATTACAGCTTCTTTAAATTTTCTTTTCTTCCAGTGGGTTTCTTTATGAATGATTTTTGCTTCCGACCATTGTATACGGTGTTGTTTTGACCATGCGTGTTCGGCAATCCCTGATTTCGACGTTTCACCTCGTTCCGTATGTTTTGTGTGTTCTTTAACTCTAATTTCTAGTGGTCCTTTTGTTTCCCCGATGTATACTTCACCACATTCACAAGGAATTTGGTAGATACAGTCATTTTTTGCAACATTATTGTCCGGTCTTGTATTAGTAAGAATACTTCTCAGAGTGGTTTGGAATTTAAATGCTGTTTTAATGTTATACCTATTCGCTATTCTGCGGATCTTTTCTGAAGTTCCTTTAATATACGGAATAGTCATAAATGTTTGGTCCTGTGTAGTCTTGTTCAAATTAGAGTTCTTTGTCTTCTCTTGATATTTATCGATTGTTTCTTTAACCAATCTCTCACTGTAGCCGTTTTGCTTGAGATCCCTAGTTATATTACTTATTTCGGATTGCAGAGATTCCTTACTGTTGCATAGGGTCACCGCGAGGTTATATAGAGTACGTATGACTCCTCGCTTTGTTTCGTTAGACACACCAGAATTCCAATCACTCTACAATAATGTTTCAAAAAATGACTGTATCTACCAAATTCCTTGTGAATGTGGTGAAGTATACATCGGGGAAACAAAAAGACCACTAGAAATTAGAGTTAAAGAACACAAAAAACATACGAAACGAGGTGAAACGTCGAAATCAGGGATTGTCGAACACGCATGGTCAAAACAACACCGTATACAATGGTCGAAAGCAAAAATCATTCATAAAGAAACCCACTGGAAGAAAAGAAAATTTAAAGAAGCTGTAATAATTGCAAACAATCAAAATGTATTTAGCAAACCTAGTGTAGACATTTTGAATATTTGGCTGCCGTTGCTGAACCGTGACAAGTCGGTCAAGCTTCGGTGAACAACGGATAGTATATAAGGTCGTAGATTTTAAGAATAGTTTTAGTTATCACTTGAAAACGGTTGGAGATACATCACTAACCGAAACGTTGTGTATCAATTAACAAATGAAGACAATGGAAGTCCAAAATCCTAGTGTTATTGAAATCAGCTTTGCAACTTAAGGAGCGAGTAACGATCGCGTTGTTAAGCAATGGAGTTAACAATGGATTAAATTTAACAAAAAGTGAAAAATGAAAACACTTGACAACGTAGCACATTTGAAGGCAACTGAATGACAATAAATAATTTAGTTGTGGATAGTTGTAGTTAGTGTTAGTGGAAATTTTGCTTTTAAAATTAATTAAACAAATAAAAGCAAGGTAATTAACCTTGCACAGAATATGAAAAAAATAGGTTTGGCACTCTAGCAAAGTAATGTTATATTTTTTCTTCAAAAACTAGCAGTACGATAGATAGCTCAAATGGCCAATAAAGCAAAACTTTACATTTGGTTTTAAAACAGGTTTATTAATATAACTAATGTTTAAAAATTTTATTTAAATTCAGTAATAAAATAGCCACTGCTTTGATTTTTACTTTAAATAAAACTAGGCTTTCTTTATTTTGAACAGAACAAGCAAAATTTTTATTAAATAATCTTTTATTTAACATTTTTCTATACTTACGACATCTATACTTTTTATTACAAACGTAGTAACAAATATTGATCTAACTTCCTAAAACCTAAAGTGTCGACATTTTTACTCGAACCTACCATAAAATGTTTATTTAACATTTAGGTAATATAACCTCTAGAACAGACAAAATGCTAAAAAAATACGCGGGCTACTGGGCACGTAAAGCAAGAGAGAAAAGTTATACTCTTATTTTGAGAGTATATACCTTGCTCTTCACGCTGATTGGGCATGATATTTACCATTCCCCGCCGACTACTTAGCACGTAGAACGAGAGAAACATGTTAAAAAACCAAATTTAAAAAAGTTCTGTGGTATTAGTCATTTGAGCTATCTATTGTACTGCCTGTCTTTACAGAAAATATATAAAATTACTTTGTTATAGTGCCAAACCTATTTTGTTATATTCTGTGCAAGGTTATTATTTTTTCATATGTTTAATTAATTTTTAACGCAAAATAATAAACTAGTTTATTTTTTGTCAAATAGTTAACTTTTAAAAAGTTGTGTCTTGTTGCCAAAAGTTTTTATTTTTACCTCTTTGTTAAATTTAACACATTGTTACGTCCATTGCTCACTTTAATAACGCGATCGTTACTCGGACGTAAAAAAGGCTATTGACAGTTTTTTTATTAAAAAAACAGTGAAAACTTAAATTTCATACGGATTTAGGTTTTTTAAGTCTATGCATACTTTTTTAAGGATGATACTGGTGGTTTGCGTTAAATTTTAACTAACAAACAAATCTCTATAAACTATGCTACAGATGCTTCCAAAAGTACATATATTTTTTACAATAAAAGGGTCTTTTAATTTTATTAATTTTCATACTTTTTTTGATAAGTTACAATTATCGTAGGCATATTTTTTGCACAGCAGCACCAGTAGCGGCGTCTCCGATGTTAATTTTATTGGTCATCGTAAGACAATCAAAACGAAACAGTTTAGCTTTGCTCCCCATTAAATAGACAGCATAACCTTCTGCCACAGTGCTCTATTTCTATCCCTCTAGCGGACCAAATGAAAATTGACGCAATAAAAGTTATTAAATTTAATGATGACGTCTGTTTAAACATATTATTTTACTTAAATAAAATGTTTTAGACATTATGACAATGATACAGTCATAGTCCAAGATCCCGCGTACCGATCCTAAAATTATAACCAGCAAGCTGCGACTTTGTGTTTCGGTTAGGTGTGGCGTGTCCGACAATTTTTTGGGATATCTAGGTGGCGGGGACGGTTCTCATTACCAAACTAGCAAAACTAACTAATATTTCTGTCGGACTATTGATATTTCGGGTTTAAAATAGTGTTATTTTAACGTCTCAAATCGCCAATGTTTTAATATCGGACTGGAAAACTCGCCATTTATTCTGTCGAACAATAAAACTAATCAATTTTGTTACTTCTAAATTAACATTTTTGCAGAGATTATATTGCCGGAGATATTCTGCAAATTGTCATAAAATTGACATCTTTGAAGTGTCGGACAAACAAAAAATCTACACAGTTTTTGTCGGACAAAATTTTTCTCGTTTTTTGTATCAAATTATCTTTTACAAAACTCAAAAAGGACATGTTCGGCATTTTATTTCATAAATTTAAATTGAGTTTTTCGTGCCTTGGCAAAATCTAGACTCCCGCTTTAACGATTTCCAGTTCTTAGCTGCCGTGGAACATATTTTGGATCAGTACGCGGGATTACGAACCTTCAGCAATCCTCTTTATATAAACAAAACACGTGCCTTTTTGCCTTTCTGATTTGCAAAATACCGGCACAGCTTTCTATTTTAACATATTTAAAAAAAAGACTCCTTTTAATTCTGTTTTATAAAGAAAAAGACACGCGAAAATAAAAATATTTTCTATTTTTGTTCCCGACTGCAAACAACAATAGGTTTTAATAAAGATTTCATTTTTTTTCTCCAGGGCATAAGGTTTCCAAGTTAACGTAAAAACTTTTAAGAATTAATTGTAAAATACGTTTACAAAGGAACAAGAAACAAACGTTTTTCTTTCTGATTAAAATCCAAGTTCATACTAAAAACTTATTCGCAATATCGTTTATTTTCACTTTATCTACAGAAGCTTTTAAATATCTCACAATCACAAAGAACCGACGAAAGAAAGAAAATTGCCTCATTTTAAATCACAGAAGAAATTTACTTGCCTAACAGGAATAGAATTCGGTCTTGAATAAATTGCACGGTGCTGTGTGGCTTTTAATGAGGTAGAAGGCCTAATAGAATATTTATAAGGGTTTCACTGACTTGATTTTTAATATGCGTTCAGAGAAAAGCAATTAGTAGTTATTGTTTGCAGCTGAGTACTGAGCAATGTGGAAATTGAAATGGGTTTTTAAAATAGTTGTTATACATATTTTTACGGAGTTAAAAGTCCATTCGCGCCGCGAAAATTGAATCCAATTTGGGATTCGGGGCATAATGTTTTTCTCAAAAACTGTATAAGTTATCGATAATTTTTAAAAACTATATGAAAGCCAACACTTAAATCTAGGCTTCTGCTGTAATAGTTTTTTAATTTGGAATTTAGTTTTTAATATTTCCTGAGTGAAAGTCACCTCTAAAATCGGATATGTTTAGAATTATTTTTTTTAACTTGACTCATATTTCAAAAATCCGTTACAGCAGAGGCATAGATTATTTCTTACTTTAAAATGTTATAATTTATGTCATTTAAGTGAAAAATAGTTACTGAAAAACGTTATCCCCTGTAGGCTTGCAATCGGAAACAACATCGCATCGATACACCGAATTTGGAAGAACCTAAATAAAATATAATATTTTTAATGCGGCTATACGAAAATTGGGGTAGTGATTTGTTAGTCCTCCCCACCGTTTTCCCGTCCTTTCGCCCGACCCCTAAGGTGTAGGGGTTCCCCTTTTTAAATATTGATATGTATGTACGAGACAAATTAGAGGCCTACCTTTTTTTTTAAATAGAAACGAAATATCCGATACAAAATGAAGTGAACAAGACATTTAGCTTAACCCCTTTTTTTTAATATTTAGTAGGTTTTCTTCCAAGGGTTGTTGGAAACCCAAAAAAAATTGAAAAACCCTCCATTTGTTTCGTTATCTACTTTTGATTATTATAATGGAGGCTCTTAAGATATAGAAAAATAGTTTTTTGGGCATATGGGTTGGGATTTTTAAAAATATATGGAAAGAAAATGTCAAAATAGGGTTTACTGTCCTTGTTGCCCTTAAAGGTAACTCATAAGTTTTTTACTGTTTTGAAAGAAATGGAAAAGGATTTAAAAAAATTGCTTATAGAACCGGCCAATAGCTCCCAAAAAAAAAAAAAAAAACGTTGTTAGAGGTATACCTTTTGCTAACTGCTTTAAAATTACATGATTTTTAAAAGGATGGAAACCTCGAGTGGGGCCCAGGACGGCTAGATGTTTCCTCTTGTCGGGGAGGGGTACCTTCGCTGTGCCAAGACAAGACTGGAAAGGCCCGCCAAGCCCATAAA
This sequence comes from Listronotus oregonensis, assembly GCA_019359885.1. NCBI lineage: Eukaryota > Metazoa > Arthropoda > Insecta > Coleoptera > Curculionidae > Listronotus > Listronotus oregonensis. Next base: position 21,981 of record JAHBCN010003431.1, on the reverse strand, counting down.
ACAACTTTGGAAAGAAGGAGATATTTAAACGACTCTGCGCCATCTAACAGACTAATCCCAATTCAACCAGTAAAGCATATTATTACAAAAAAATTTTAAAAAAAGAAAAAAAATGTAGATAATATTAAATGTTAAGAGTCCATTCGCCCGGTTGGATCCAATTTGGGGTTCGGGGCATAATGTTTTTTCAAAACGGTATAAATTATCGATAATTTTAAAAACTATATAAAAGCCAACACTTAAATCTAGGCTTCTGCGTAATAGTTTTTTAAGTTTGATTTAGTTCTTAATATCTCCTTGAGTGAAAGTCACCCAAAAATTTGGTTATGTTTAGACACTATTTTCTCTTAACTTGACTCATATTTCAAAAAATCCTTTACAGTAGAGGATAGATTATTTTCTTCCCTTTTTAAATGGTGTATGATTTTTGTCATTTATGAAAATAGTTACCGAAAAACGTTATCTCCTGTAGCTTGCAATCGGAAACAACATCGCATCGATAACCAATTTGGAAGAACCTAAATAAAATATAATATTTTTAATGGGCTATACGAAAATTGTGGTGTAAAAATTTTTTAAACTTCCGCCCACCTTCCGCTTTCCTTTTCGCCCGACCCCTAAGGTGTGGAAAGCACTCTTAATCAAATATACTCATATGTTTTTACGAAAAAAGAGGGCCTACATTTTTTTTTTAATAGAAACGAAATATCCGTTACAAAATGGAGTGAACAAGATATTTAGCTTAATCACTTTTACTTTTTTTTTTAATTTAGTAGGTTTTCTTCCTAAGGGTTAGCACCACACCTCAAAAAAATTATAAACCCTCCGTTTGTTTCGTATCTACTTTTGATTATTATAATGGTAGATGTTCTTGAGATATAGAACATAGTTTTTTGGGCATAGGGGGATTCTGTAAAAATATAAGGAAAGAAAATGTCAAAATAGGGATCACATGTCTTGAAAGAAATGGAGAAAAGGAATGTCAAAAAATTTGCTCACAGAATCGGGCCAATGGCTCCCAAATAAAAAAATTTGTTGTTAGAGGTATCCCTTTGCTTTTTAAAATTAGGATTTTTAAAAGGATGGTAATTTGAGTGTTAAGAGGGCCCGGATGTTTGCCTTGTTGAAGATGATCACCTCCGCTGTAAAATTTTTGTTATAAGGAGAGTTTGGCGCCATCTAACAGACTTATCTCTATTCAACCAATGAAGCATATTATTACGAAAAGATGTTAAAAAGTAAAAATGTAGATAATGTTAAATGCTTTACTGGTTGCATTGGAATAAGTCTATTAGATGGCGCCAGAGTTCTTTAAATCTCTCCTTACCGTTAGAAAGGATTGTTTTATAGACTTGGCGAACCTTCGCCACACGTGTCTTGGCTTACAGTGGATGTGATCAAGCTCAATAAGGGTAAAACATGTAGGTTTAGCCAAAAAGGGAAAATCCCAGCCTTTGGAAAGCCCGGAAATTTAATGCAATTAACAAAAGGCATACATCTACCAACGTAATTATTATTTTTCAATTAGAAGCCATATGCCCAACTATTAGAGGTACAGCTCGCGCCACAGTTTGGGTCTTGTTTGATTATGGAAATATTGTCATAAACTAGAACTTTTTTAGAGGCATTTTTGTCAAAATGGTATCAATTTGATAACAGTTGTATTAAACGAAAGTAGAAAAAAATTTAAATATTTAAAAATATTTTGAAATGTTAAGACTTAAATAGCTAAACCAAATGAGTTATACAAATTAAAAAAATTGCTAGCTAAATCCACAGAGCACTGGTTTAAATTTGGTTTCCTTTAAACTAACACTCCATTTATTAAAACAGTCTTTTCATTTTTTTCTAATCTAAAAAATAAGTTTTCCAACATCAATTTTTAAACAAACGTATAAACTACATTTAAAAGCCTATGCTAAAAAAAAATTTTCTCTAAGGCCTAAATCCCAGGTTTTCCAAAGCACTTTTTCATTAGTTTTAACTTTATATACAAAGTTTTTTTATATTCCAAATAAAAAGCCCCTTTCCCGAGAAAATTGTTTTTTTTAAAATCACAAAGGGGAAAGTTACTTGGCTTTAAAAGATAAAATTTGACCCCAAAAATTTTTTTTTTTAAATTAAAAAAAAGGTAAAATTTAAAAATTTAAAAAAAATTTAAATTTAAAAATTTTTAAGAAAAAAAAATACCCCTAATTTTTCAAAGCTTTTTTTAAAAAACCATGACGTCGCGGGGTAAATTTCTATTTTGTTGATGAACTGATTTTTTTATTAAAAAAATTGTTTGATACATCGCCTAAAAGGGGAAAAAATTGAAATTAAAAAAAAAAATAAATGTAAAATGCAAAATAAAAAAATAAAACCCCAAAATTTATTTTGTGTAGATGACGGGTCAGAGCGATTTTTTTTTAAAATGACACAGCTGTGTGTTGTATATTAATTTTGTCTCTTTCTTAAGGTTTATAATATATTTAAAAGTACAGATATTTAATAAGCAATGGAGTTATTCTGCGCTTTCTTTGCGTTGCTCATTATGAGTTTAGTGGTCTTGTACCTTATTTCTTACATTAGCCTTTTTCTATTTTTCTATAATTTCGTATTCTTTACTTTCTTTATATTTTAAATCTTTATTTTATTACAGCTTTTTTAAAAATCCTATTTTAAATACTTTATATTTACTTATTTAAGTTCTTATTTTATTCAATTTTAATTTATATGATAATTGGTCTAATCGCACTTAATATAGGGTGCCTGATAGGCTAAATATTCCAACAGACCTACACATTTTGGATTAACCATATCAAGAAAAACAAAGTATTAGTCGGTCTGTTGTTCTGGTAGCTCTTGGGCTCAAATGCCGCTTTACCGAGAATTATACAATTTGCGTAAACAAATGTCTCTGTTCAAACCGAATATTTATTTAACAATTTAATATTAGCACCTTAAACCCTTAAAGCCCTTATTCCCAAGGTGATGTTTATTTTATCGAATTATTACAGGGAGAACGCCTTAAAAAATTAAATATATGGTTTATAACTTCTAAATGGCTTAAGTGGAGAAAATAAAATTTTGCATAAAGATTGGGCTTGTCCTAAATCAAACCAAAACATTTATTCAATTTTCAATGCACAAGATAACAAAAAAATGTGTTTCTGTGATTTACAACTTTCATACCATTTCCCAAAGACTTTAAAAGCTAACATTTATTAAAATTAAATTATATACCCTAAAATTTAGTTTTTAAATAACTTTACCATAAATTTTGCTTTCAGATTGGGATTGCATGTACTGACGTCTAAAACAAACCCCAATTTAACTCTACATATGTAATATAAGTATTTTTAAAAACTTATTTTTTTTCTTTTAAAGCTAAAACTATATATGTTTTTGGATAACATTAAAAATATGTTTTTTAAAAGGTGCAACATTTACTTTTTAACAGTAAGTTATTTTAAATAAAAATAAATCTCTTATGGGTTTGCAAACTTCAGCTCAAAATTATTTGAAAAAATGCCAATGGTTTAATAAATTTACAGATTAAAATATTTGAACAATATGTTAGTTAAAATAATAAGACGCGACACTATCACTAGATAATTAAAACAAACTCTAATTATATCAGGGTCAAGAATGTTTAAAACACAAAACAAGTGATGCTATCAAAACAAAGTTCCATATCAACATCACGGATTGCACAATATGTGAGTCAAAAATGTTGAAAAAATAAGCAAAAGTTTTATATTTGCACACAGCTGGAACAAGAGACAGTTCGATTTGGGTAATTCAGAGCTTGGTTCTGTAAGGTAAAATGCGAAACTATCGTGTTTTTAACAATTTCTCGTACATAAAGAGATAGAAAATTACTTACCGGCAGTGGACTGTATATTGGGGTGCTGGATTAAATAATGGATATAGATTTATAAATTAACAGTTTTATTACTAAATAATAAAGAACATGTACAACTTATTTCTTACAGTTTTAGCAATTATTCGTCAAATCTAACTTAGTATGATACTGCTGCATCCACAGACTGTCTTTAATTGTTCTATTATTTAAAAAAGGGGCTGATGTCCCAAACTGGACCTTATGTTTTACAAATCGCCAAGCTGCTTGAACGTATTAAATGGATGGACCCTACCTTAGAATCCTTCTACATAACTTCGTTGGGTTAGTAACTTTTAACCCCATTCTAGGCTGCTATTATCAAAAGATACACAGTTCTTTACAACTCTATAGGTTGAAGAACTAGGTCTCTCATCCGCTGACGTTCGCTTTCAAAAATCAAAGAAAAAAAGTAAAAATTTGAAATATTTTCTGTTTGACGCGGCTAATTCTCTCACAGGCCGTTGCTATGCGACGATATTAGAAAAACAATTATCTTTGTTGGAACTAATTTTCCAACAAAGGTAATACTAGGTCTTTAGAACCACGTGCTTTATATTGGGTGCTGCAAGAAGTAAAGTACGTCTATATTTAACGGCTCCATGTTTCCTAAGTAGTATAGTGCCCCATATGGTAAATGTCCCAATTAAGTACCATAGTGCCACGTAGTATAATGTACGACAAGTAGTAGTGACAGTATACATTGCCCAGGGGTGAAACCTCTGTATACTCCCTCCCACAAATTTTATCTATAATCGCGTTTTTTTTCAACTAGTGGTTGTATGACATGGTTTTTTCCCCTTTTTCCCAATTTTTTTTAAACTATGACATGTCATCGTTTATTAGCATTGTTTTTATTATTTATTTTGTGGAATTTTTTTAAGTTTAATACATTTTATTTTAAAATTTTTTTATTAACTAAAATTTTATCTTTTTTTTACTAACTTGATGTTAAATCCCCGGGGGGGGGGGATAGTCACTTTTCTATACCAAAAAAAAACCCTCCGGTTTTTTTAAGGCTCAGCTTACAATAGCTTAATTTATTTTCTATAGTAATGTTTTTCCTTCCCCTTGTGATCTTTTTTATACTATTGGTAAAGATACCCTTTACTTTTTGACTTTTAAAACCCTTAGATTTAGAAAAAAATTTTAAAAGGGGATTAAACCCCAAAGGGGACATTCATTGCCTTAAAGCCCTAATTATGTTCGATTTTGCAAAAAGCTTACCAATTTTTAAATTTTTTTGACGGCCCTTTAGGACCTAAAAATTTTAACCATTGTTGATGTACAAAATGACATCAAAAAATAAAAATTTTTAAAATAGCTGTAAAAAACCCAAAAAATTATCTTTAAAACGAAATAGTATTCTACAATAAGCCTTTGGGGAATGACCTGGGAATAAAAATATAGGAATTTTCCTAAATATACCTTATTTAAATTACCTATTTGTTTAATACTAATAGGCTTTTATTTTGATTATTGTTTATGTTTGTACATTGATTTTTTAAATTAAAAAACTATTCTTATTATTATCTTTTACCTTAAATTTATTGCAAAAACAAATCTCATAACACAAAATCATTGAAAACCTTATACGTATTTTACAAAGCATTCCCCTTTATTAATACTTTCGCGGAATTTAAAATAAAGCAATTTTCCCGCTTGGATCTTTTTATTTAAAGTGGCCAAAAGCTCTGCAGATAAACTGAAAATTAACGATAATGTAAATGATCTGAGTACAAATTGGGAATTAAACTTGAAAGAAAAATGTTGTCCCTACCCTTTTTTAAGCATAAAAATTAGGATTTTATTCAAATGAGCTTTCTAATGGATTTAAAGATTTACCGCGGTTTGAATTTATAAAATAAGGATGTTTACCATTTTGTTTTATTTGCCGTACCGATGTAAGGAGTGTTTATAATTATATTTTCTGTTATTGCCCGATTGCCTACGTAAGATGTTACTGATACGCAACCAAACGAAAAATGTATCACAATTTTACTCTACTGTTATTCAATATGTAGCACACCCAGCTTTTGATAATTTTTTTTAAACACGCTTTGTCGATATTACAAAAGACGTTATTTATATTTTGACACAAATAAAAAACTCTAATGTGTCATTTATTGTTATTCTAGCATAGAAAGTTAAAAAAATCAATTTGTTTATATTTCGATAGTTTAGATACTCAGAAACATCTGCTTAAAAAGATTTTTCGAAATTTGAATTATTATAAAAGTTATAGCTAAAGTTGTTGTTTAGCGCAATGAAGCTAGAATCGAAAGTTCGAGTTTCGAGCTTTAACTGCTTCAAAGGAAGCAAAAAGTGCTTGTCCTTTGAAGAGAAATTCATTAATTATTTAATTTAAGGTAGAGAAAGGTCCAATATATGCAGCCGGTATCGCTGATTAAAGAAATGTAAGTAATATGTACTGTTTTCTCTGTTAGACTACCTGAAACTTGACTGAAACTTTAAACTACTTTTTTCGAAACGTTTGTCACAAAATCTCAAATTTTAAATGACCGATTTATTTGAAAGTTAGCGTGAATTTTCTTTATATATTCCTCTATGGCAGGAACTAACAAAAAAAAATTCAACTTTTACTGTTTTTAAAAATTTAAAGAAATAAAAAAAAAAACGAAAAAACCTACCTTCGTTTTTGAGAAACCAACATTTTGCGAGAATTTTTTCCATTTTTTCGGTTCCTGCCATAATGACATTTGTACTGATAGAAATTAAATGTTAAGCATATTAAAGAACAGTATGTAATCATTTAAAAAATTAAGAAAATATATTAAAATACGTATGATACAACAAATAGTTGAACAGCAAAAATTTATAATTAAGGCTGCAGCATAGTAGACATATATCCTCTTTCATTTGTTTTAATTATAAAGATCAGTCCTAGAAAATGCGGTTTGTAAGATAGTTAGGTGTTTTATACTTAAATTTGATGAAAACATAAAAAGAGCATCTTTTTAATATCATTGCTTAAGAAGGTTCCATCTAAATATATTTTTTTAAACTTCAAGTATTTAGAATTAACATGCTCATTAAATCTCAATTGCGTTAAACAGGTGAAAAAATTATTATTTAAATAAAAACAAGCCAAATTAAAGATTGATTTACGTGTTTAAAACCAAATACTTTGACTTCAATATGTTAAAGAAAAATTTAAATTTTCTTTAGTGGTGTTCTTTTTAATTATTTTATGTTTTGACATAACAAAAATCTCTATTTTATTATTGCAGTTTTTAGCATTATATTATTTTAAAATTGTTTAATTTTAATTAACACATTTTTGGTGGCTAAGTGCTGTTTAGTTTCCGGCCCAAGCGCATAGATCGATGATTCCTTACCTGTTACAATGTTATCCACATGTTTTGAAGCAATGCCATTGTATTTCTTAAGCATTTGTTTGCACAAATCAATCCTATTCATATGGTCAGATTATATGGGATTCCACGACAGCAAATCATTTTCATGGATGCTGCAAAATATTGCAATATTTTGTATATGCTGGTCGGACTAACGCCTAAACTTACCTCAGTCTCACAATATGTCACATGAGGATCTTGCGTTATTGGTTGTTGCACAGAATTAATGTTTTCTATAACAATAAAACGCAAATTTCCCCTAAGTTACACAACGCTCTAATGAAGGTTTTGGTCAAAAATGTCAAACCAGTAGAAAATCCGAGAGTACTCATTGTATGTTACAAGATTTTTGAAACTACCTGTATCCATTTATCAAATTTTAAGCAATACCATACCTTAATCGTATATTTTCAAACAACAAAATTAACAAAAATAAACATATTTACTGTCAAATATCGTAATTTATACAGACAGTTCTGCTAATTTTTTATTTTAAAATTCGTAGTTTCACGGCTTTATTACTAAATAATCTACTTTAGTTCGGCAACAGTTGAAGCCAGCGCTCATATGTTGCTTTTTTTTTTTGTGATATATGGGAATAAACGATACGAACATACATGAATGCCAGATTTTGCTAGTAATAAAAGAGTATGCTTGTATGAATCTGACAGCAGAAAAATAAATTTAGAGTTGATATTACTTCAATAAAAATATGCTTTTCTTTATTTTGCTTGTTTAAAAATACTAAAGTAGATCATACAAGTAACAAAAGCGTATTTAAATTAATTTTAAGTTTTAAGTATATATCAAGAATTTATTTATTAATTTTAATAAGTCTAACAAAAGTACAGGGTAATATAAAATATCTTGCTCGTTTTTAAATTGTTCTGTCTCTTATTAAACTATCTAACTATTTCAAAAGTAATTGCGTAAAAATTAAGTGTTCTTTTATTCAAATGGCAGTAAACCTTCATGTTTCTGCCAGAAACAGTAGTAAAACTTTTACAAACTATTTTTTTACTAATAACTCTTAAAAATGAAATTATTTCTATCGCTGAACTCATTGCTAAACAACTGACAGTTCCACATTTGATCATCCCGTTTAAGGCGCCTCTTTCAACAGTTGCTTCTTTTCTCATAAAATGTCCGAAATCATTATATTTATTTTTATTAATAAAACAAAATTGAAATGTTATTCTACATGACAGTACTAATAAACTAATAAAAATTTAATAGAGCCATACGAAGTTCCGCTTCTATGTTTCTTTTTACAGGCTACCTAGAGGCATCTCAAACTTCCCACTTTGTTCGTTCCTTTATTTTTAGAGTGCCTAGACTCTCACGGTGCGTCTGAACTCGGGCTCTAAGCCTTTGTGGACTCTCACAATGTAGAAAAAGCATGCAGGTGTGTGGAAAAAGAAAAGAATTTTGCAAGCACTAGGTCCTCAGCGTAGATATTTTAGGAGATAAACAAAAAAAGTGACGGACCTCAATAGCGTACAAAATACATTGCCTTTAATAATATGTACGAATTTAACCATATTTTAATTTGTGTAAAGCCAAAAAATTAGAGCAAACTTTTATTTCAAAATGTTTTTAATGGCAGATTTAAAATTTTTAATTTAAAAAAATACGTGAGATGAATTATGCCGGATATTTTAATACTTGCAAAAAATATGTACATTAGACGAACTGCATGTTACCGCGAAATGAAACTAAATTAAAATTTACAAAAACTTTTTAATTTTACTATGCTCATATTTTACAATTATAATTTTGTTGGCAGAATTAATTTTTGCTACGTGTCGTATTAAAGTAAAGTTAACAGGTTAAGCTGCATCAGACTGTGTTTTGTTTAATTTACGTGAAGTTAATTTGCATATTCTTACCGCTGACGTCCCCAGAAATTGTGCTTAGGTCTATTGAATATTTCTCACAGAAATGGGGCGTCTTTAAAAACGTCCTATTTATTTTTGATTCGGTTGAGTTACCCCAAAAAATAGGGGTACCCTTGCATAAATTCCCAAAAAGCTAAAAATTAACATCAACGTTAGGAATACCAATATAAAGAAATTAAGAAAAATCCCCATCGATAACATCGTGCAAAAAAATTATACATGGTCAAAGTTTGCGACAATGATTTTTTTGATTTATTAGCGAAAATGTCGATCATAGAATTGCCTACAAAATATTTTCTTACGCTTTTTATCCTAAAATACACCATTTCTGAAAAAAATCGATTCTAAAATTTACTAAAGTTTTATTCCCTGTACTACGCATGACTACGCTGCCCATACAGGGTGTCCCAAAAGTAAAGGGACACAGACCAACAGCAGATTCCTTACGTCGAAATAATGCAATTAACATAAACTTGCCTTATCCCAAAGTTGATAATAACTAAGATACAGGGTGTCAAACGTCTAATTTTGTTTTCGTTATAATTTCCTAACTAAATGACATGGCGTAAAATTGAGGATTTGGGATCTTTGAAGCGAGAAATTTAAATTCGTCCATACTTTTGATGTTGCTGGTGGCAGTAGCTGTGCCTACCCCACTTGTTTTAGATGGCATAACTTAGCTTAGTATATTGACAGGTTTAATAAAAATAAGTTACTATAAATCCCTCTGCGTCAAAAATATATACCTTATTTAGGTCTCTAGGAGCAACTGTTTTCGAGATAAATGCAATTTAAAGGACCCCGCAATTTTCAAGATAGAAAAGGGTTTTTGGTCAATTGTTTTCAAACTTTGCAAAATAGTAGTTTTTAACACGCTGATCAAAAGTCTTTAAGGGCACAAAACCAAAAACCCCTCTAACCACCCTCAAGATTCTCCAAATCCCCAGCGAACTTCAAGGCTGATTTTGGGGGGGTTAGAGAGGTTTTTGGGGTTTGTGCCCGTGGAAACTTTTGATCAGCGTGTTGAAAACTATTACTTTGCTAAGTTTGAAAATAATTGGTCAAAAACCATTTTCCATAGGAAAATTGCGGGGTACTTTAAAATGCATTTATCTCGAAAACAGTTTCTCCTAGAGACTGTAATGAAGATACATTTTTGACGCAGAGGGAATTTTAGTAATTTCTTTTTAAATAAACAGGTCAATATACTAAGCTTAGAAAAAGTTGTACCATCTAAAACAAGTGTGGTAGGCCGTAGCTGGCAACATCAAAAGTATGGACAAATTTGAATTTCCCGCTTCAAAAACCCCAAATCCCCAATTTTGTACCGCTATGTCATTTAGCTAACAACATTATTACGAAAAAACGAAAACAAAATTAGAAGTTTGACACCCTGTATCTTAGTTATTATCAACTTTGGGATAAGCAATTTACTTACTATTTCGACCTAAAAAATCTGCTGTTGCTCTGTGTCCCATTACTTTTGGGACACCCTGTATACATCACTAAACGCATAATATAAGTAAAACGATAAGTTTGCATAATACAATAATATTGAATAAAAATTTTGAGAATATAACCTAAAAAAACTCAGTTTCTCATTTAATGTGACCATGTGGCCTTGAGCCATATCTGTCTGCGTGACAGTGCCCGTCTACCTGCTCTTTTTTTAAAGTCGCAAAAAACAAAAATCTACCACAACATATGTTAGTCAAAAGCTGACAATGCTAATGTACTCATCATAAAAACTGCAATTTTTCAATTCAATCCAACTGATAACGGTAAATGTTGTTGTTGGTAAAGATATTGATCTGTTGATATTACTTACCTTTTGAACTCCAATTGAATAAATAATTTATTTTTTAAAACCATGCAAGGCTAAGCAACCATTGCAAATATTTTTAAATTTGAGTTGGCTGTGATACAACCTGTGCAATGTTCCGGAAAGGTAAAACAACAGCTTTTAAAATATTTGAAAAACAAGACAAAAAGCTATCATAAAACTTTTGTGGTTTTATTATAGAGCGCTATTAAAAATTATGGGCTGTTGTCATTTTTATTTGAACGTTAATCCGTTTTCTTTCTTAACAAATATTATTAACATTAAAAAAATACACGAAATTTAAAAACCAATCCTAAAGTATAGTTGTAAATTAAAAAAAAAGCGTATAAGGCTTTCCCTTATTATGCAGAGCAACCTGTCATAAACATGAGCCTTCAGGGTGGAGACATAATACATTACATTCTATTCAGATAATGCCAGACAGAACTTAGAGGGACATTATATGTATTTCGCAGCACTACAAATACCATTATTGGTCAATGCCTTCGATGTAAAATATTTAAATTGGAAAAATATAAAACTGTATTTACACACCTATAGCATCAGAATTGTCATTTTACTGTACCTTTACCTTTTAAAAATATTTAAATCAAAGGACATGGCTCACATAACATGGGAGTCTGGCTCTCGAACGATTTTTTTTAAAGTTGAGTATGTTGTTTGTTAGATTAATAAAAACTTCTTTTAAATGGGACATTTTTGTGCAGGCCTATGGGGTGGCCGAAAAAATCACTGATAATTTGAAGCTTAACTATTTAATAGCTCCAATATAAACGCATAAAAAGAGTGAAATTTCATTTAAATTCAACGAAATAATATTTTATACATTTTTTTAAAGTTAAAATATTTTGATTTAACATTAAACATATACAGGGTGGTCCAGTATCGAATAAATATTATAGATTATGCCAACTAAAATTTTAATATCGTGATATACTTGTAAATATTTTCAAAATTTATTATACATTTTTAACACTTTATTAAGGAAACTTTATGTTAAAATATTTTGGTTTATTGTCCCAAATATACAGGGATATTTAGAATTAAAGGTTTTTTTTAGTTTGTTCTCACAAGATATTTTTGACATATAAAAAAGTACATAATTTTAAAATCTGCACATTTTTCTGGCAATTTTTTAACAAAGGTATAATAAAATTAAGCTACTCCTAAATAAAATAATTTTTGTGTACACCTACAGGGTCAAGTATCTAAAAGATTTCATTTACCATGTCTCCTGGTTTTACCTATATTTTTAGGATAAGTCGTTTTAAAATTGTTTGCCGCGCAAAAATTGCTAGTGTAAAACTACTAAATAATTTAGTATTGTTCATTAAATTATTAAATAATTTATATGGTTATTAGCTTAAAATTTCAAAAACGCAAAATTCTGACTTGAAGCACAAGAAACTGACAGAAAAGTAAAAATTCTGAAGATATATACAAATATATCATAAAAATTAACATAATATTTTGCATAAACATGTTTATTTCTTCGATAGTGGAATACCCTGTATGTGTTAAATAGCAATTAATATTTTTTTACTTTAAGCAAGCATATATAATATTTTTTGTTGGATAATAATTCAGATTTTTAGGCGTTTAAATTAGTATTAAGGAACAGGGACGCTTTAACTTCTCATTAAATTTTTTGGGCCACCCTGTAGGCCTGCACAGGCATGTCCCTTTTAAAAAAGGTTCCAATTGACCCAAAAAACACACTTTAATTTAAAAAAAATTGTTGGAGAGCCAGAATCCCATGTTATGTGTGCCATATCATTAAGTTACTTTATTAGTTACTTAATTATCTTACAAACCAGCAATTATTGACGTATAGTGCTTTTTACATTTTTGATGTAGAATTGAATAAGAGTCAAAATTCGGCAAAATATACAGAGCGTTCCATTTAAAAAATGTACTTAACAATGAAATCTGTTTTCATTATTAAGTACGACTTATCCTAAAAATATAGGTAAATCCAGGAGACATAGTGAATAAAACCTCCTAGATACCTCACCCTGTAGGTATACACAAAAATTATTTTAGTTACGAGTAGCTTAATTTTATTATACGTCTGTTAAAAAGTTGCCAGAAAATTGTGCAGATTTTAAAACTGTGTAACTCTTTATATGTCACGAAACATCTTGTGGGAACAAACCAAAAAAAAAATTTAACTTTAAATATCCCTGTATATTTGGGACAACAAACCAAATATTTTATTTTAAATTTACCTTAATAAACTGTCATAAATGTATAACGTCTGAAAATATATATACAAGTATATCACGATATTAACATTTTAGTTGGCATAATCCATATTATTTATTTGAGACTGGATCATCCTGTATGTGTTAAATGCTAAATCAAATTGTTTTAACTCTAAATAAATATGTAAAATATTATTTCGTTGGACTTAGATAAAATTTCATTCTTTTTATGCGTTTATATTGGAATTAATAAACAGCTAAGTTTTAACTTATCAGTCATTTTTTTGGCCACCCTATAGGCCTGCACAGAAGTGTTCCATTTAAAAGGTGTTCTATTGATCCAAGAAACAACATACTCAAATTTAAAAAAGATACCATGTTATGTGTGCCATGTCCTTTGGTATGTTAGCATGACAACATGAGACAACCTACATAAAAATGACAGCTCTAGGTGTCACTTCTATGACGTGACGTTATTAATGTTATTTTTTCTACTTGCGTGCCACGCAAATAGTGCGCAATTTTACTTTGCGCACGAAAACTCTTTGCGCACGCATTTTTGTTCTGCATATTTGCCGTATTTATGGTCGATTTTTTAATGTATAACTTCTGGATGAAATAATATTAAAAAAAGAGTTCTACATATTCTTTTATTGTGCTTTATTGAATTTTAAGATACATTTGGCGCTTAGTAAATATCCCATATCAATTTTCTTTATTATCATTTTAATATTTTTCCATGCATTTCATAGACACCATGGTAAACAATAAAAAAATCAAAGAATTTTTCTTGTTGCTGCAGCAACCAAATACAAACATTTTCTAATGTCACGGAAGCATTAGAAAATTCGGTAAAAAGTTTAAAATAAGTTTCTAAGAATGAAGAAAGAATTGCCAGACGATGTTTTAAAAGCCGCAAGTTTGGCCAACTTAGAGCTCCTGCCGGCAAAATCAAAAGAAAAGTACGAGAAACAGTATAATTCATTTGAAACATGGTGTAAAGAAAAGGTTAGAACTTTGAAAGAGAGGTACTTTTAGCCATATTTTTCAAATAGCAAGGAATCAAATACTTTATGGTCGAAATACTCCATGCTGAAAAATGTTTTGATAAATCAAGGACCATTGTTCGGACGTTTTAGTCTAGCAGCATTTATTAAGAACTCAAAATGTAGGCTTTCGACCAGAAAAGTCAAGGATTTTTTCAAAAGAGAAATATCTACATTTATTAATGAAGCACCGGAAAGTATTTGTTCTTATATCGGAAGTATACAGCATTACGGCCACCGACAACACATTAAAGGTTTTTTGTATATTTCAAAGGGGGAATTTGCACACAACAATGCGTTGGGATCAATACATTTGGGAAGATGTCTTCTGAGATAGAGGCATTTTTAAAGTTGCCGAATCCAGAGCTATATACCGGCCACAGCTTCCGGCGATCTTCTGCAACGTTACTTGCAAATTCCGGAAAAGGACTCATAGATATAAAGCGGTTAGGCGGTTGGAAATCGACAACGGTAGCCGAGGAATACATTGAAGAATCAATAGGCTACAAAAAGGGGTTAAGTAAAAAAATTAAACTGCAACAAGCCAAAAAATCTGAAGAAGCCAGATGAAATGTTCTGTTCCACAGACGCTGTTCAATCAGCTAAAACACAAGATTTCGTCTTAACATCGAGCAGCGAACCATCATCGACGTTCCTAAGAAATCATTTAAAATCGGCCATAAACCATTAACATGCAACTAATTGTAGTTTTAACATTAATATTGTTAATAATAATTAATAATAGTTTTTTTGTATGATCAGTTAAAATAAAAACTTAATTATTTACTTTGGATTTTTAATTTTTACTGAAATATTCGTATATTTCTAATAAGCATATTCTTTAATAAAACGCTCGCAGAAAACGTATTCGCAAGTAGAAAAAGTATTGTTCCTAATACTTGCGCAAAGTGACTTTTCCGCACTTAAAGCTTATCCGAACTCCGCTTCTCGTCGTTCGTCTAACTGCTTTGGCGTGCGGAAAAGTATCACTTTGTGCACTTATTAGAAAAATAACTAATTTTTTTTATCTAAAAGACGGTCGTGTGATGTAAAAACCTTAAAAAGGAGATGTTTAAATATCTTCAGTACTTCGGAAGATATTATGGAGGGGGAGGGGCGGACTTATGTGTAATACTTTATAAACTGCTTATTGCAAATATTTTTTTATCCTAACTTAAATCAAAAATTAATTTTAAAGAGGCACAATTTAGTAAGGTATACTTACCTAAATCAGTCTCAACTTCTTCTTGGGCAATCACATACCAAATGCAGGCCAGCCAATGGGCGACCAGAGTAAATGACAACATTAATAGTGTCAGGATCATTGCACTATACTGAGAGTACCTATCAATCTTTTGAAGAAGACGCAGTAGTCTCAGCAATCTGGTTAACTTGATGAGATGCGTATGAGATGGACCTGACTGCTAACAGAAAGACAGTTTCAGTAAAACAAGTTTAACAAAAATATACGCTATTTTAAGTAAAAATGCATAATATGTAAAATTATGATATACATACAATTCAAGAAAATAAACAAGGCATTTTAGGCATTTTTTTCCGTAAAATTTAATGGAATACTTAAAAATATTCGAGAATTAAAAGATACGACAAACAATTTAAGTTATCTCACAGAGGCACAATATTATTAGTTCTTTTTGGAAAGCGTCTCATTTTAATTTGAATTTATATTTATATTTTGTAACAGCCAAATTATTTCAAAGATATGTTTAACTTTTACCAATATGTTAGTAATTAAAGATGTAATAAACACTATTCTTTAACATATTGTTAACTATTTTGTTTTGGTATTTCAGGTATTAATTGTAACTTATTTTTAAATTTTCTAATTTAAATCGCAAATTTCTCATATAAAATAATTTACTATTTGTAGTACTAACATAAGTGTTTTTGGTGGAATCATTTTTAAGTGATTTTATTGTAAAAAATGATATATTATCAACTTAAAAAATGTGCTCACATTTTTATTGGTAGATTTTTGTTTCAAATGGCTTTTGGTCATTATTTTTTAAATCCTTACTTATACAGTGTGTCCCAAATTGGTGGGAATGTATGGGGATCTTGGAAACCACGATAGATAAAAAATCGGTTAAATAGGGAAAGTTTTGGACAATTATGTTAGTAAGCTTATCCCGTTTACTACATGGTTTTATCTATTCAGGTTTTGAAAAGTTTTGAAAAAACCATGCATGCATTTTCGAAAATCGGCCATATTTTTTTTTATAAGTGAAAATTTTTCAATTCTGTAAAAACTTGTTCAAAGCAACTTTTTTTGTAGAATAAGACCGAGAAGTCAATTTTTATTTTCTACGTTTCGGGTTTTTAGAATCATCATCAACTTTATTTTTTCATATGGACGCCATATTGGATTTTTACGAAGCCAAACAGTGCTTTTTATTCTGAATTTAACAATGTATAACATGTTATAATTTAAGAGTTTATAACCTCATTTATTTCAAAAAACAAATATTTCCTCAGTTGACCTTGATTCCGGCGAACATTTTTTTGTGAACAATAAAATATTAGTAATTGGCAAAATTGATAAGCTAAACAGATATTTTACAGAAATGGGTTCGACAACATAGCTATAACGTTAATACCGTGTTACAACAAAATGTAATGGCGCCCATATAAAAAAGTAAAGTTGATAAATCATCATCAATTTTACTTTTTCATATAGGCACCATATTTGATTTTTTCGCGGCCAAATAGTGCTTTTCCTCATCCACTTCAAAAAACAAATATTTTCTCAGTTGGCCTTGATTCCTGCGAATGTCATCTAGCGTCATTATCAAGTTAGCTCGGGTACATTATTAAATTTTTTTCAACTTTGTAAAATGGTTAATTATTTAAAGACAAACCTAATATTTTGCAACGTTATTTCCAAAGCAATACAATTGTTAATATATCTGTTCAAACGTATTTCGACAATTTTCCTGAAAGGCAGCATCCTAAACTAACATACTTTCGAAAACTGGTTACAAATTTGCTTAAATTTGGAAGTTTTAAAAAAACCACGACCTAAGAAGTACGTTGAAGAAAATCGACAACGAGATGCTGCAGTTAACCAACATTTTAAAGAAAATCCAACATCTTCAGCCAGGATGTTGATAGAGAATTCCACATACCTAAGTCAACCATTCATAGGGTAGTTAGGACTATTTAAAAAAATATCGTTAATATGTTGAGAAATATGGACCACATTTTGAATTTTAGGTCGTTATTATACATCTTTATTTTAGTAGGAATATTAGTTTAGTCGCTTTTCATTGTTTTTGTTTTTACTTGTTTCAATTAACTTGTTACGTGTAGTTTTGTCGTAACACGGTATTAACGTTATAGCTATGTTCGCGAAACCCCTTTCTGTAAAATATCTGTTCAGCTTATTAATTTTGCCAATTACTAATATTTTATTGTTCACAAAAAAATGACGTTCGCCGGAATCAAGGCCAACTGAGAAAATATTTGTTTTTTGAAATAAATGAGGTTATAAACTCTTAAATTATAACATGTTATACATTGTTAAAATCAGAATAAAAAGCACTATTTGGCTGCGTAAATATCCAATATTGCGTCCATATAAAAAAATAAAGTTGATGATGATTCTAAAAACCCGAAACGTAGAAAATAAAAATTGACTACTCGGTCATATTAAACAAAAAAAGTTGCTTTAAGAAGTTTTTACAGGTTTGAAAAATTTTGACTTATAAAAAAAATATGGCCGATTTTCGAAAATGCATGTTTCAGGTTTTTAAAATTTCCCAAAAACCTGAATAGATAAAACCATGTAGTAAACGGGATTAGCTTACTAACATAATTGTCCAAAACTTTCCCTATTTAACCGATTTTCTATCTATCGTGGTTTCCAAGATCCCCATACATTCCTCACCAATTTGGGACACACTGTATACCAGCGATTACAAACAGAGTTAGTTTGATTTTTTAGGTAATATATTTATCTGAATTTAAATCTTGCCATATTTAAAATTGCTTTTGATTTGTTTTTAATTATTCTCTATCTTCATTATTTCTTGACAAAAATGAACTAAAGAAAGCAAAAAGTTGGTTCTTTTTCACATTTATATTTTACCCTTCGAATTTAGCTCAAAAATATATTTCGTATGAGAGAGGTAAGTTTTAGAAAAAAAGTTTTGAAATGCCAAACTTATATATTGTATATATTATTAAACAAAATTATAACCATTACTTTATTATAGAACAGAAGTTAAAAAGTTTATTTAAAATTTTAAAACCACACTGAAATTTAAGCTAATGGATCCTAATAAAGAAGCCCTAACTAAATAAAAGGGAACCGAAAGGAAAAGGGCAAACAAAAAGCCGCATAAATATTTTATTAGGCTATTTCTGGATAAAATATTAAATATTTAAATGAACAAAACGTCCAAAAGTACAGGGTGGTGCCTTTTCGATGGATTTCCGCAGTGTTAGAAAAATTACAACAAATATGATGGCACGTTCTCGAGTTCAATTTTCAAAATAACTTATGTTTTTAGATTTTTAAATATATCATTACACCTCTGTATCTTGATTGGTAATAAAGATGGAAAAAAATGGTTAATAGCATATTTATTTAGAATTTAACGTAGAATCCAGTGGCGTACCTAATTGTTTTTTATCGGTTAAATCTATTAGAAAATATTTAATTAACAATGGGCTAGCTTTTTGAAAAATTTTTTTCAAAGAAACTTTCTTTCTTCAAGTGTTAAAATGACACCATAATTTTTTAAAATTTTTATATTAATATTTAATCCTTAAAAAAATATTTAGATAGTGTACTCAACTATTAATGCGGCGTACTTATCCCGAAAAAAGCGCGCGCAGCCATTTTTCTAAAGTTGAGTCCATTCGCGCCCGAAAATTGGATCAATTTGGGTTTCGGGCAAATTTTTTCTCAAAAACGGTATAAGTTTCATAATTTTAAAAACTATGAAAGCCAAACTTAAATCTAGGCTTCTGGTAATAGTTTTAAATTTGAATTTATTTTTGATATTTCCTTGAGTGAAAGTCACCCTAAAATCGGTTATTTTAGATACATTTTCTCTTAACTCACTCATATTTAAAAAATCCTTTACCAGAGGCGTTATTTCCTTACCTTTAAAATGGTGTATAATTTATATCTTTTAAAGTGAAAAATAGTTACCGAAAAACGTTATCTTTAGGCTTGCAATCGGAAACAAGCGTATCGATACACCGAATTTGGAAGAACCTAAATAAAATATAATATTTTTAATGCGGCTATACGGAAATTGTGGTGTGGGAGTTCGTTAGTCTCCGTCCACCGTCTCCACGTCCTTTCGCCCGACCCCTAAGGTGTAGCGTAAATGCACTCTTAAAATTATAAATATTAAAGCTAGAAATCCGGAATAAGTAATTTTTTATCGGGAATTTTCTTCTCTTTAAAAATCTTTATTGCAATTTCCGCTATCTTTTATAGTTTTTGGGTTATGAAAAAAAAATGTTTTTTTTAATAACAATTTAAATATTTCTTTGCAGAAATAATCGATATGACACATTTTTCAGAATTGCAATCCACGTTAAGGTCATTGCTCAAATTTTTTGTACCCTTTTAACTATTTTTCCCAAAAAACTTACTTCTTGCCAAGAGTACAGGGGTTAAAAATTTTTAAATCGATTTTTCTTAAAAACCATAATAGATTAAAATGTGGGGCCAGAGCCAGTCTTTTAAGAACCTTTAAAGAATGTTATAAAGTTTTTGGCATTTTTACAAGGTTTTAAATGGTTTAAAAAAATAGTAATTGTATTCATACGTGTTTTATTATACGGGGTGATTTCAAATTGACGCTTTTTTTAACTGTATATAGAACTCATTAAAATAAACAACTTTTTAAAATTTATTATACATTCTTAAGTAAGTTGTCACCTCCAAGAAATCATCAGGCTGATGTCTTTGATACGTTAAACTGATTTTCCCGCAATTTTCCAACTTTTTTTTTAACTTAAACCGACCTGCTTTAATCCCCGAGTACTAGGGTCCGAATGACCCGCAAAAACCGTCGCGCATACAATCTCGAAACGTTTGCAGATTAACAACACTCTCCATAAATATGGAACATATTTATTGTTTTTGGATTGTGCCATTTTCGTGATTTAACAATAATTTAAAATTAAAACTAATCCTCGCCTCGTCCGATGAAAGCAATACCACTAACTCAAACTGCGTGATTAACACGACAAAAACAAGCGTAAATAAGAAATTAACTATCTTTTTATGCCCAGGCCCGCATTAGACACACTTTCAAATACATTTATTTACCAATAAAATTGTAGATATTCCTTAGCGCATGTACTTTCACTACAATAAAGCGGATCAAAATCAAAAGGGCGCTCTCTCAGTAATAAAAAAAATCAAAACTTACTGCTTGAACTCGAAAAGCTTACTAATATGTATACTCTAAAATACTTTGAGGTTGAAATAGAGAATAAATTGACAGTTAGGCAACTGGTTCAGCAACTTTTCGTATTTTTTTATTACTCAAAAAGCTCCTTTTTTATTTTGATCCGCTTTGTTGTAGTGAAATACATCCCCTTTTTTGGGGAATATATTACACAAAAAAATTTCTTTTTTTATATTAATAAAACTTGAAAATTCAAAAAAACAATATTTTAAAAAGCAAAAGACTTAAGTTGGTCCCATATTTTATCTATTGTAGGTTTTGAGAAAAATCGATTCGACAAATTATAACCTTTGCGCGTTATCTCAAACACCGTTTTAGAATTCAAGCCAAAAATAGTATGTATAATGTTTTCAAAGTGTGCTAATATTAAAATTTATACTAGTTTTTTCAATAGCCATAAAAGCCATTTCATCATACTTATCCGACAACACCCTTTAATCTATATTTTGCAGCAGATTATCAAAATTCCGAAATTTTGTATATAACAAAGGTCTTTAGGTTCACTGTTATTAATTAGGTATACACATTTTAGGCAATTAGCGAAAAATGTGTGGATTTAAAACCCATATCTAATAAGATTGGCATTTTTTAAATAAAACATTTTTAAACTTTTTGGTATAAACCATAAAGCTGTCAAGTAAACATTTACCAATTACGACGTCTAAGACCGGAAACTTGCAAATATTTTATTTCATGACTAGTGTGCTTGTTTCATATGTATTTGTTTAAATATTACACTAAGGATAAGTTTACTCGGCGCGCTCTAAAAAAACGTATTTTAACATTTTTTTTACAATCTTCTATCAAAGTTATTAATAAAAAGCTGTTGGGCTTAATAAATACACTCTTGAAATGCTTGATTTTTTTTTTCATTTTATACAGTTTGTATACATAATAATTATGGGATATGGTTAGGCTTAAAAAAGTAGACATGTTAGTTACGTTGTTCAGGCAAAGTTATAGCAATAGCCAAAGCCATAGGATATGCCTTAATAAAAACAGGAAAAAAAACCATAGACTGAAAAGGCAACGGGGAACAAATAATGAAGATGGGAAATTCGGTAACAAGAATTAAAAAAAAAAAAACCGCAGAAACCCGCAATGGGTCCCCACCAAAGAGATGGGGAATAAAAATGTCATAATTTGGGAGCTGAGGCAATGGACCTAAATACCTTGGTCCTAACAACAGGATAGACAAGTAGAAATGGATAAGAAAGGCATGAAATGGAAAAAACAAAAGGAGACAATCAAGGTATTATTGGGAAGAATATGGAA
>JAHBCN010003430.1:0-75474 GCA_019359885.1 Listronotus oregonensis | reverse complement strand
TTAGTCCGTCCCCGGGGTTTTTTTCTCCTGAAAATTAAATCTCGATATGTTCTGCATTCAGTTTTTTAAAAATAATTTTAATTTTAAAAGAAATCAGTCGCGTCCATAAAGTTCCCAAATAGGAGGTAAAATTTCCGTACGAACCCATCATGGAAGAAAAAAAAATGTGGACACTTAAAAAGCTTCTCGGACATAGTACCTGTATGCCAAATATCATTAAAATACCCAAAAGTGGTAAACAGATATTAATAATAAATGATTTTTTTTTTAAAATTTACCACATTGTATCTCAAAATTTAAAGACGTTTAGAACATCGTTCATATGAAATTTTTTTATTAAAAGGGACCCAAAAATTGTTCTTATATTGCCCTTCAATTAAAAAACCCCCGCATAATATAAAAAATTTTTAAACCAAATTTTTTATATCTCAAACAGTTGATTTTATCGATGTGAATCAAAATACCTTTTTATTAAAGGTTAAAGCATCCAAAAAAAAAATTGGATTTAAAAATTTAGGGGTTAAAAAATTGCTATTATTGTGTCAGAGCTAGTCCGTCCCTGGAAAACTAAATAAGCCAAACATGATTTAATGTTAAAAAGGTATTAAAAAAAAAACAATTTCCAAGGGCGGAATTTGTCACAATATTTTTAGATTTTCTATCAGATTCCGAGAGATTGCCCACGTATTCTGGGACACCCTGTATAAAATTAATATTTTAAAAAACATACAAGGTATGTCCAAAAAGCCCAAAAAAAATCAAAAGTTTAACGCCCTGTAGATTATTAACGAAGACTTGGAGGACACATGCTTGTAGGACTTTTTTCTTAGGATTACTTGTACAATTACATTTAATTTCGGCATAAGGTTTAGGATCACCCTGTATTTCATGATAGACAAGCGAAAAAAAAAATTCCACTATATAATGCAATTCTGAAATCAGCTGATAGTAGTGGTTTGTTTTTTGAAGATACCCGAAAAAAACCATGTATGTTTGGTATTTTTTCTCCTGTTTTATAATGTTTATATTAGACACACTTAGTTTAATTGTTATACTAACCAGAACTAACCATAGCATCCGCCATCCATGTACCGGGTGTCCAAATAAAAAGGGTGCCATGTATCTCCGAAACTATTACGACAGGGTTGGGGGAAAAATATTTTTGGGAAAAGTGATCAAGAGAAATAACTGGAAATTATTTTTAAGTTTCTAAAACTACCAAAAGATGGTGCAACCGCAACGGTAAATTAAAAAACGTATTTTTTCTTCAAAATTAGCCAGTACAAGCCGACAAAAAATCCTTAACCAAACTGATGCAAATTTTTAGCTTTTTCTCTTGACCACTTTTACTAAAATATTTCCCCAACTCTGTGCGATAAATAGTTTTCGAGATACAGCCGGCGTCCTTTCTTATTTGAACACCCGATACATTTTCTCCTTTCGTCTCTGTTTTAATAGAACAATGTGCTTTCTAACTAGACAACTTACTTACTTACCATACCCGGTGGAAATGTTAAAAGTGTGGTAAGTGATATTTTGAAAACATTGCAGAACAGCACAACTATACGGATGCCACACGGTTTTAATAAACGACTCAAAATGAAAGAAGAGACTATATTTTAAATGATAATATTACTATAGCAAAAAATATTTTACGGTAGAAACTTTTGGTGTGTAGTCTCTACTAATTCTATATCATGTTTCTTTCGGTTGTTGTTACTTTTTTTTTACTTCTAGCTACATAAAAAACCAAAATCATTGATATGATAAATTTATTATTTAGTTTCACCAAAGACAATTGTAGTTATCACTAACTACAATTGTCTTTGGTAGAAGGAGGATACGTAGGGTGTACCTCAACGAATTTTAAGTTTTTAGAGCAGTGGCATTGATCAAAGTAGGGTACTTAAGGTGCCGTGTAGCCCAAATGCTTATTGTAAGTCATTCTGCGGTTTCCAGAGCTTGGAATCGCTACCAAATTTGCGGCATAGTAAAATGAGCCCCTTATCCCAATCGACAAAGGCTAACAACCCAGAGAGAAGATCGTTTTTTACGACTCTGGGCAATTAGGAATCGCATCGTTAGTGCTAGAACACTGCAAAATTGCCTTTTAGAAGCTACGGGAACGCGAATTTCGGACCAAACGATACGAAACCGACTTCACGAAGTACAACTTCGTGCAAGTCAACCTGCTAGAGCCCTAAGAATAACTTCAGCTCATCGAGGAAATCGTAGAAACTTTTGTCAAGAGCATCTTAATTGGAATTTAGAGCAGTGGGCCGATATATGTAATGTTTACAGATGAAAAAAAAATCATGTTATTTAATTTTGACGGGCGTGTTCGGGTATGGAGACGTCCTAGTGGACGATATTTGGATGATTGTGTGCAAGAAACCATTGTGTGTTCCATTTGGAGGTGGATCGATAATGGTATGGGCTGGTATAACTTTGACAGGACACACGGATCTAGTGGTATTTCGGGAAGGGACTTTAACGGCTGTTCGTTATATAGAGTATAGAGGAGATATTGAAACCTCATGTCGTCCCATTTGCCCAAAATATGGGCGCTGGGTTCATTCTACAAGATAATGCCAGGCCACACGTAGCCAGGGTCGAGAGAAATTTCCTGCAGGAGAACAATATTAATGTCATAAGATGGTCAGCTAATAGCCCGGATCTAAATCCTGTTGAACATCTCTGGGATGAACTAGAAAGACGTTTGAAGGATCATCAACCCTTCCAAAATCTTAACCAAGTTGCAGATGCTGTTTTGGCGATTTACGAGCTGTAACCACAACAAGTAATCAGAAAATTTGGTGAAAAGCATGCCTCATCGTTGTGCCGAAGTTCTTAGAGCCAGAGGTGAAAGTACTTATTATTAATGTACATTTTTCTTAATTTTTTCCTTAAATAAATTTTATTTGTTTTTGACATTTTAATTTGTATTTTTTTTAATCGTATTACTAAACAGCCTTTTAAAAACAAGATAAGTAAATTTTAATAAAGGCACCTATAAACTATTTTAAAAATATAAATGTTTGACAAAATAATACATGTTTTTTTACTTATTGGATTTTAAGAATATGTCTCTATATTCATTTTGAGTAGTTTATTGCAGTTAACACATAATAAAAGAAAAATATGCTGCATCCATTTTTTAGTATTCTAGCTTATCTAAAACAATCTCTTTAATAGCCCTTACCAGATTTAATGTAACAGAGTTTACACTAAAAAAAGAAAGGAGACCAAAGTTATTCGATGTTTTAGCTTGACCAACCAATAACTTTCGTGAAAACGTACAGTCGATTAGCATGGCTGATAACAACTCAGTTCCATTCCATGTCGAAGGTGTTTTATGTGGATGGGGAGTCAACTATACTTTTGGCCCAGACACCGAAAATTTACAAAAAATTTATTTACCACTGTTAACAGATCAGGAGTGCAGAGATAAAATTATTGATTATGAAGGACAAAAGATTTTTAATGCCACTCATAATTTATGCAGTGACGATTACTATAATGGAGAATGCTATGTGAGTATTTATTTAGTTTATTTATTAAAATGTACAAGTACGCTACAAAATTTAACAATTTTAAGATGTTAAGGTAATATTTAATGCTGATTTAAAATTATTATAAATAAAATATAATAAAATGCAAACATGTATGCACACAGAAAAAAAATCAATGGAATCAAACCTCTCCTAAATTTAATAAATACGGTTCTGTGTTGTTATACTTAAGCCTACCCAAGTAGCATTTTTGGTACAGTACGTTCCACAATAATTCGTTGATTTCTCGTTTTACCTGCTACTGTTAGTCGTAAAACTCAATATACTTTGGGTACCCGCATGTAGGTCCGGACTTAAAATGTTCTTTATTTATTATTGTACCTACTTTTTGGGATGTTATATAGGTTATGTGCAAATTGCAGGTGTTGAATATAAAGTAGAGTCTTTTCGTCTTAGTTCATCAGTCGTTTGGAGTTTTACAAGGTATTTTCGTGTGTTATTGAGCATCCAAAATAGCTAACATAAACTATTAATATTAGTAGGCAATCAGGACATGTTCTCTTTCAGAAGATGCAGTGCCTACACAATAGATATACTAAGTGACATAGAAATCCAAACACCCAGTTTAAATGGTTTTATTTTAATAAAATATGGTGAATTTATTTATCTTACTGAAAATAACAATTGATGAAATTTGCAGCCTTATCAGTCTGAGATTTCGGTTTTTGTACTGCTTTTTTTAAAATTCACTAACAATCTAAAAATGAATATTGCAGCCGCAGTAAAGATCCAAATTTGGCGGATTTTGGTTCTTGACATTCTTTACGATTGGTTACCATGCCTAGAGTACGGAGACCTGTACGATTTTGTCAACTTAGTGAGTTTGAGAGGGGCTATAGTGGGACTTCGGGAAGCTGGACTTTCTTTTCGGAAAATTGCAGTTAGAGTGCAAAGAAGTGTAGACACTGTGGTTAGGTGTTGTCAGGCATGGCTTCAAGAAGGCCGTACGCGAAGAGCAAGGGGCACTGGACGCCGCTGTAGAACAACAGACCGTGAAGATCGTCGCTTAAGATTAATGGCTTTAAAAGACCGTTTCTCCACTACCAGGTCCATTGCAAATGAATGTTTTGCAGAACATGGAAGACCTATTGGCATGCGAACTGTTTACCGACGAATGAGAAGTTTTGGCCTGTTTCAAAACCGACCACACTGGGTCCTCCCTTTAACTTCAGAACACCGACGTAATCGCCTTGAGTGGTGCAGAGAACGGTCACTCTGGGATCAGGAATGGAACAGTATTGTCTTTAGTGACGAGTCTCGATTTTGTTTAGGCATGCACGATGGTCGAGCCAGGGTTAGAAGGCGACGTGGTGAAAGGAGGAATCCACAGTTTTTTGTTGAAAGACATGTTCATCACACTGTTGGAGTTATGGTTTGGGGTGCTATAGCTTATGGTTCCAGGTCACCTCTAATCTTCATCAGAGGTAACATGACCGCGCAGCGTTATATCCAAGAAGTTCCAGAACCCCATCTCTTACCATATCTTGACACCCTGGCAAATCCAACTTTCCATCAAGATAATGCCCGACCACATGTTGCAAGAGTCACAATGGACTTCTTTCAAAATAATAATGTCACATTGTTACCATGGCCACCAAGATCTCCCGACTTATCCCCAATTGAACACGTGTGGGATATGATGGGTAGGAGATTGCTCAATTTGCAACGTCCTCCTCAGACTCTAGGAGCACTTCGAGAGGAGTTGGTGATTGCCTGGAATGAGATACCACAGGAGAACATTGACCACCTGATCAGAAGCATGCCTAGACGCGTTGGAGAATGCGTAACACATCGGGGTGCATCCACACATTATTAAAGGTAAAAGGGCTTTAAAGCAATGCAATATTTTAATCATTTACTTATTATGCTTCATCAAGTACTTATACAAAATTTTATTAAAATAAAATCATTTAAACTGAGTGTTCGGATTTCTATGTCACTTAGTATATTTGTCAGGCAACCTATTAATGGTTGGGTTTTCCACTGAGGCTTGTAATTTAAATTTTATTGCGGACAAAAAATTAACGAACTTTTGTGAAACGTACCATACAGTTAACGTTAACCTTACCTAAACGGAGGTCTGATTACTTACGGAAGTAAGTTGTCGTGTAACTTCGGTAATAAAAATATAACATATCGGCGGAACAACATTGTCCCGACCTTGGGTTTCTTTTGCCTCAAGGTAGTAACTTTACTAACATTGATATGATGTCGTCTTTAATACAAATAAGTAAAAGTTTAGTTTGCAACGTTAATTCAACTTTGAACTTTAATTAATTAGACGACGCCGACGTGGTATCCAAATTCTTAAACCAACATTGACATTTCGTTGCTCTTCATTTTATAATAAAATAAATAATTAAGGACAGGTATTAGTACAGGCACTAAAGGCAAAAATAGGTTATAACCTCCGAATTTTTTGAAGATTTTTATAAAAATTTGGAATCAAGCTTATTTTATCCTTAACTTTAAAGGTGACATGTGCTCTACTTGCGCTTTTTGCATTCCGTAAAAATCTTATTTAGTTGAGTAGAATATATATTTTGTAAAATTTTAAAGCATGATTTATGATTTTCATCAAACCCTTAGAGATCACCACCTAAGTCAAAAAATAATGAGAAAATTGCTTTTTGTTTTCCTGAAATATTAAATCGCGCATTAATTTTACACTAAAATTTTGTTTACTGCTTATTCGACCAATATCAACGTTGACCGTCGCTGTCGGTCAAGCACTAGCACTAGCACCAGCCTAGGAGTGCGCAAAATGGTCTCTTCACACATTATAAACTGAATGAACAGTGTACAGATTATATTAAAAATGATCTTTACCGTTACTATATACTTATTAAAGGCCAAATATGTTTAGATATTTTATTTTTGAACATTTATTAATCCGTCATTTACTTTTTTAGGGAGACTCTGGAAGTCCATATGTCATCAACGGACTTTTATACGGAGTGGTCTCTTGGTCTGTTAAACCATGTGGTAGCGAACCAGGCACATACAGTCGAATAACAAATCCTGAATATCGTGAATGGATAAGAAATGTTACTGGTATTTAAATACCAATAAATGTATTAAAAATATGCATTAGAGTTTCGTTGAAGAAATTCAATAAACAGCATTTTAAATACCTATTTTTCTGTTTATTTTGCCAGCTGTTGTTGCCAAGTATTTAGGCCTAGTGAAATGAATTAGGGGGGGTTTTCCCCTAATCCTTTTATTCCCTAGTTTCCTAGGTTGAGTAAAATACGATTTAACAACTTTACAATACTGGTTTTATTAGTTTCAGAATGCACAATTTATACAAATTAGTGTAGGTCATTTCGTGATGTTGTACCAAAATCCTACGATCTAACCTTGCTACGGTCTAACCTTGCTACGGTCTAACCTATCTGGTGACATTGCCGTGGCATGTTTTATTTACATGAGTAATATTTATGTTATTATACTACTAATAAAATGATGACCTTACTAGTTACATAATCATACGATTGTTACACATAGATTAATATAAATATGCTAAAATATATAAAAATGCAATTTTTTGGAAAAATGTCGTTTAGACACCTGGCAAACCCCTTTTTAAATACAAGGCCTTGTTACATGCGTTCATTAGCTACTGTGCAGGCTAACACGAGATCAAATAGGGAGGCGCCCAAAGGTGCGTACACACTTAACAACATACAGTGTACTCCGTCTATAACGTACATGGGATATAACGTACTTTCGTTTATAACACATTTCATTGGTACAGACCTAAATACTCTTGATTTTTTACCGAATATAGCGTACCATATATAATTTTAACTCCGATTATAACGTTAAATATGTAGTGGCCGCTGATAATTGCAACGTCCAAAAAAACAAAAAACGTGGATGGTGGAGTACTGAACTCTATAAAAAAAGATCCGGTCAGGCACTGCTGCGAGACTTAAGCTTTCAGCACGTTAGTGAGCAGTATAAAAACTCCACCTGGATGACCCCAACTGACTTTGAAACAATGAATTCAGCAATGGCATTCCACGAGTCAATTTTTAAATTTTTCCTATAATAATCTTTATCTTTAGGATTTGTCACGCTGTTGCTTTAGCCCAAGTGTTTTGGCCTAAAAACACTTTTCCAACTTTTATTGGCGTTGGCAGCCTTTAAAAAAATATTATTATTTTTTTTTAATAAAATTAATAACAATTAAATAGCAAAAGTACAGTAAAGCTGAAGGTGAGTAGCAGAGAGAGCGTGCAAAAATGCCCTAACTCATTTGTCGGAGAGTAGGGGGTTAAACTGGCGCACTGCTTTTGGTGCCAGGCCTAGAGGACCTTCCAAGGTTTAATTGGGAACTCTCGTTCAACTTTACTACCACTCAAAGACAAGAAAAATTTTACTAAACAATATTAACATTAGAAAAAGGAGACACTAGGCGAGCCAAATAAAACACTATATTTAAAACAAATAGTTAATATAATTTATTATAAATTTGTAATTTAAGTTTACACAAAAAAAATTAATCAAAATAAAATGGTGAATGCGCTGAGTTAATAACTGTTAAATTTTCTATACTGATGAAAAGAATAAATATTAAAAATATAAGTCTACAATTTAAAAATATATATATATATATATATATATATATATATATATATATATATATATATATATATATATATATATATATATATATATATATATATATATATATATATATATAAAATATAAAAATATATATAAATACCGCTTATTTAATTAACAATAATTTAATGACCAGGTGCACCATTTGAAAACCAATAAGAATATAAAGATTTACCAAAAAAAAAAATATTACTATAAAAATAAAAGAAAAGGCCGCAAATAATTTAAAAACAATGTGGTAAAAATTTAAACGGTAGAGTCCTAAATTCTAAATTGAAAAGTTATAAATAAAAATTGTTAGTGGGTTAATTTTAATGATGCCTGTTTTGTCGATTCCAAGTGATGGCGTGTGTGCCAGCCACTACACCGTGAAGAGCGATGGTGTCCAAAACTACAGACAACACATTGACCAGTTAAATGGTCACTATCTCTGACCAGTCCCAAGAAAACTTCTCCCAAATTGATGGCCCCTCCGAACCAAAACGAAAACCGTTTCAAAATTAATGGCCCATCTGAAGAAAAATGGCCCGTCCGAAGAACCCCAAGGTGTTAAAGGGTATTTTCAACTAACACGTGATCCCTGCGGCGTCGAACTACAAATCCTGCAGTGCAGATTTCTTTCCCAAAAACAGCCAAAAAGGCAACGCAAAACTACCAAAATAAACACACAACTAAAGGTAACTTAAATCGGGAAAGATTTTTGGGAAATTTGCAGCACAAATCCTACAAAGATGGCTTGAATACCAGTAGCTGCAAATTTTCCTAGTTCTCTGCTTGAAGATTGACGTGAAAGTGACTATGGTAAAACATGGCCGATGGCCCTTTGTCCTTCTCAAAAAGTACCAGTGGGCGCACGCACATCGCTGCTAATTCTAGGAATTTTCTCGCCCCCAAATTGGCAACATCGTTACAACATTTTGAGTTGCCTACCCACGCTGCCCAAATAACATTCCCTCGAACTGTCATCTGTCTTGTCAAAAATATATTCAAACAAAATTATACAACAATCCAGAATAAAACAAATGTTTACAATTTCAATGCAAAGAGGATAAAATACAAAGAACCTGTACAAAAGAGACTCTGGAGGCAAAGGAAACTGCTCTGGCCCTTGTGACCCCTATGACAACTGTTGGGAATGGAAAAATAAAGTAAACAAACTAAGGTAAATACGGAAGGTAATGTAAACAACCCTACCTACATAGCCAATAAAAGCAAAACCGCTAAGGAAATGTGATTTTCTAGACAAACCTACAAGCTGTCGAGGATTGTAGATAAGGGGAAAAACCATACCGAATACCTAGAGAAACAAAATTTGGTTACGAACCCCTGACATAGTTTATCCTAAATACCAACGTTTTAAAGGTAAGTCCCTACTTAAATTAGAAAATATTTGATTGGTACAAAGTGAATCTAACCTGCTTAATAAACTTGGTTTAGTCAATAGTAAAGATGTACCTCAAAATTAATGTTGCATCGAACAAAATTAAGGCCAGTTATCGACTCGAGGTATCTTATGTTAATTTTTTAGTACACAATACTACGAGGGGTAAAAGCAACGTAAAGCATAAGGTAGGATACCAAAGGCGATAGAAAAACAGAAGTAACCCAGCAATTACAATCAAATTTGGAGCCTTTTGCCAAAAATAAACTGCAAAAAAATGAAAACCGACCTGCATTAAGGTAAACAAACTAAAATAATTAAAAACAAACCTAGGAATAAAAACTAACCGTGACAGATTCCAGAGATTTGGTTTTGATTAATATAGCTCAATCAGCAGCAGTTGTGCCTCCTCCGTCCACTCCATTTTTAGATGGAAAATAAACGTGGTATAAAAAAATTAACTTTGTCGGCTCCTTCTCGTTGCTCCGTGGCGCGCTGCCAAAACTTAGTCCACACTGCGCCTCGAGTATCCTTTCATGTTTTGTCGAAAAACCGACTGGAAATGGATCGCAACGAAAAGCGCCCGAGGCGCTTGCGCGCCAACCGCGGGACACGCCACACTTCAAGTTCTGGCGCGTCGCGCGTTCGACTCGCGGCGCGTCGCGTTCTCGGCTCGTCAAGTACGCACCTTAAGGCGCAGAGGATGGCGGTTCTCTATCGTAGCAGAAGAATATATTGAAGATTACGAGCTGACCAAGATTGCCGTTGCTAAAAATAGTTGGGTAAGGGTCTTAGAATATCAGTATTTTTTGTATCAAGTAACATCAATAATACTGCAATGAAAAAATATAATGGGCGTGGGTATGACCATATCAAAAGACTCCAATTGCTTTATAAATATTAATAAACACTGTTTAAAATAAAAATTATGTATAATAAAATTTTAGTGTTATAAAAGAAAAGATAAAAAAATGTGTAATATAAAATATAGACCTAATATGTAATTTTGGTTCTTTAAACATTATAAGGGAAAATAAATTAAATATTTGGAACTATGTTCAGTAAAAAGTACTGGAGAGCAAACATTACATTAAAGTTGTTTGAAATTAAAATCTCTGGTAACCAAAGGTAAAAAAATGGTGCCAGTAGTGAGTTGTGGAGTAACTAGCATTAATTTGGTGAATTTCTGAAAGTGTCACCATCTAACATAATTTTAGTGCAATGGTAGGTATTTAAAACACCATAGACCGGAAGTTTATAAAGGGACGCCCCAAAAAGATTAAAATTCATAATCTGGGATTTGCCTATAGTCCATTGAAAAGTTACATTGAACCTTGCGTTTTTTAGAGGACGCAATTTTATTGTTGGAATGTGTGGGGAGGGTCACTAGGAGCTTAACTCCAAGTTTGTGTGGTTGCAACCCTTGTCCCGCGGCCGCCATATTAGAAAAAGGGGCGCAAACGCTTTTTTTGCTATATCTACCCAAATATGCATCCCACAAAAATTCTGTAAAGACATAATTTGTAAAAAATCGCTTTGTCTACAATTTTGTCCATTTAACTTTTTTCAATAAAATGACAAATAAAAAGTTATTAACAAAAATATGAGAAAATTTCCAAACAAATTTTCTTTTTTGTTATATAACTTCTTCATTTTTCGTTTCACGACCAAATGACCTTAAACCAATCTTATAGAGCATTTTCCAACCAGCATTTTGACTTATAATTTTTTTGGATTTGAGGAATTTAGGGGGGTTCCAGAGCGCTCCAAAGTCAACTAGGTTCTTACTACTCGCAATAATCCCGTAACTATGAAACGTCTGCCTTAATTTTTTATTTTCATACATCGTTTTTAATATTTTTCCTAACATTACTTATTATTAATTACCTAAAAATGACCTATTTCCCCACCACCTATGAGGTAGAGTCTGTAGGCGCTTTTTTTATGTGGTGTCCCCGGTAGGCCTAATCCACGAATAACTTTCAGGTGAGATAATTATATATTTTAACTATGATTTACAGCTTTTCTTTTCTACTTTTTTTGGATGGTCCAGGCTACTGTTCAGGATCTAATTCAATGTCAAAAGTGAAGGTTTGGAGAATGACAGGAGTTAAAACCGGAGTCATTGTTAGTAATTTATCTTCGAATTCATTTTTCTCCATTAATCTAGATAACTCCATTATTTTGGTACAGGTTTCTCCAGAACAATTGAGGCACACTGCAGAGCATTTCAGACCTGTTTTTTTGCAACCACACATGCTTTCACAATTCCCTTTGCATCTGCAGAAAATTAATTTCATTAGATCGGGGGGTGCTGGAGGCTTTAAAGTTTGGATTGGTATCCGAATGTATCCATGCTTTTTCTAGCCCCAATCTTTAGGATTGCGGTATTTTCCGAGCCACGACTGCACCTGGTGGTAAACTCGGAGACTGTGAAAACGGGCTGCATCTTGTGTTGGAGAAAGCGATGACAAACTAAATGTGTTCTTGGTTACTGTCTTGGCGAAGCGTTTGTATTTCATGCTATCCATAAAGCAACAAAAAAACGTTTGCCAACGAGAGTGAGCAAAGATGGATCCACTTTTTCACTGAGGAATAACGCTGTACCGCTAGCTTACTCAGGATGTTTCTGCATAATTTTAATGAATTTCAGTTTACCCATGTTATAAGCATCATCCTGAGAAAGGGTGCATAAAAAATTATTGTAAAAAACAAGAATATAGTTGTATAGTAAAAAAAAGGTCATTTTTAGGTAACTAATAATAAAGTAATGTTAAAAAAAATATTAAAAACGATGTATATAAATAAAAAATTGAGGCAGACGTTTCATAGTTACCGGATTATTGCGAGTGGTAAGAACCTGGTCGACTTTGGAGTGCTCTGGAACGCCCATAAATTCCTCAAATCCAAAAAAATTATAAGTCAAAATGTTGGTTTAAAAATGCTCTATAAGATTGGTCTGAGGTCATTTGGTCGTGAAATGAAAAATAAAGAATTTATATAACAAAAAAGAAAATTTGTTGGGAAATTTTCTCATATTTTTGTTAATAACTTTTTTATTTATCATTTTATTATAAAAAGTTAAATAAACAAAATTGTAGAAAAAGCAATTTGCTACGAATTATGTTTTAACAGAATTTTTGTGGGATGCATATTTGGGTAGATATAGCAAAAAAGGCGTTTGCACCCCTTTTTCCAATATGGCGGCGGCGGGACAAGGGTTGCAACCCCACAAACTTGGAGTTAAGCTCCTAGTGACCCTCCCCACACATCCCAACAATTAACTTGCGTCCTCTAAAAAACGCAAGGTTAGCCCAAAAAAAATTAACATTTCAATGGACTACTAAGAATTTAACAGATAACAATCTTTTACCTCTCTGAAAATACCTTTTGTCATAAAAAATCCCAAAGATGACAGTCAGAATAAGGGCAAGTTTAGAAGCACATCTTTCGAGGACAAGTGCTGGTATTCCATTCAGCCTTAAGGATTTTAAATATTATTTTAAAACTTTTATTGGAAAAAGTGGCTACTAGAATGAAATTTAGAATTCGCAGTAAATTATTTATTAAAAAGTTTGGCTTCCCTTTATAGGTAATAATAATTTTGTCTTTAAATGTAAAGGATAAAAAAGAGTCATAGCATTAATGATTTTTTGACAAAGTACCAAAAATATTTACTACTATGCAAGCACAAAAATACTTCTATTACCAAAATATTTTTTGTGCGCCTGTAGAAACAACCTTTAGCTTTTAACTTTGAGAGAGTTTGATAAAATGTGTTTCTTGCTTAAATAATAGCTTGTCGGTGATCTAAGCTAGGATTTTAAAGGAACCTATCTAAACTTGAATTTTTAGTGTATATTTATCATAGGATTTAAAAATTTGGCCAGTCCTCTTTCGTAAGTAGAACCCGCAGGGGCAACGATTTATATGGATCATTGATACTACTTAAGATATCCAATCATATCCGTACCTAGCTATTTGTTAATTCCTAAATTTTGTGTCTGCCATTCGTCGGCAAGGTGAACGGCCGTTGGCGTCGAGTTTAAGGACCGTCGCGACGCACCGTGCGTCTTTCGCCTCCTGCCGATGTTTCCATCGGTCTGCGGGTCAAAGAGTTCAGGAAGGTCAACTCGTAGGCTACTTACAGGACGTCTAGCCGACTAATACTTTAGGCAAAAAGACTAATGGAGGCTTTATTCGTGTAATTGCCATTACTTATGGTGATGGCTAAGCATTATACAGTGTGGTCGGTAATACATTAATACATATAGTGTAAATTTTAATAAGAGATTATGGTAAATCCAAATATGATTTAGTTAATAAAAAGTAGGTTACAAAAAGTGCGTTTATAAATTACTAATTTGGCAATAGCCTAATCAAAACAAATTTTAAAAAAAGTGCTCATTGGGTAGAACTGGTGCATCTAAAAGTATCTTTGGATGTTTATTGCTAATCCACTAAAAAACTTAAATACTTCTTTAAATACAGACCCGGTGTTTTATTAGGAGGTCATTCCAGCAACCTCAGACACAACCACTGGGCTACTATAATATAAGAGCAACAGGCTATACAGGGTGAGTCGAGAGAAACGGACCAAACTCCAGAAGTACATTGTTCACGTAAAAATATTTTTTTTTTGAAAAACTCGTATTTTCTTACCTGATTCCCATTTGTTTTCAAATTATAACATTATTACAAACAAACAAAAGTTCCTAAATAAGTATTGTTTTAGTCATGGCGTTCTTTTAATAAATGTTTAAAAAATACCGCCGTTGACTTCTAAACACTTCCCGCTTCGTCTGTGAAGGGCTTCCATCTCCTGCCTGATTAATATACTTCCTTAATAACAGCTACAGTATTTCTAATGCGTCGAATTAGTGCATTCCGGCTGTCGACTTTTACCTTGTATACCCAATTTTTGAATTAGACCCACAAACAATATTCTAGCAGTGTGGATTCTAGAGATCTTGGAGCCCAACTAATAGGACCACCCCGACCAATCCAATGCACTAAAAACGTTATGTCCAAATATTGCTGGACCTGGTGTAGAAACTACATCTTGAATGGGGTGTCCAAATAAGAAAGGACGCCGGCTGAGTCGCGAAAACTATTTTTTCTACTTGCGTGCGCAAAATACTTACTTTGCGCACGCAAATGAGTGCACGGAAACTCTTTGCGCACGCATTTTCGTTCTGCATATTTGCCGTATTTATGGTCGATTTTTTAATGAATTGATAACTTCTGGATGAAATAATATTTAAAAAAAAGGGTTCTACATATTCGTTTATTGTGCTTTATTGAAATTTAGATACATTTGGCGCTTAGTAAATATCCCATATCAATTTTCTTTATTATCATTTTAATATTTTTCCATGCACCATGTATTTCATAGAAACCATGCTAAACAATAAGAAATCAAAGAATTTTTCTTGTTGCTGCAGCAACAAAGTACAAACATTTTCTAATGTCACGGAAGCATCAGAAAATTTGAAAAAAGTTTAAAATAGGTTTCTAGAATGGAGGAAAATTGCGACGATGTTTTAAAAGCCCAAGTTTGGCCAACTTAGAGCTCCTGCCGGCAAAATCAAAGAAAAGTACGAGGAACAGTATAATTCATTTGGAAACATGGTGTGAAGAAAAAGGCGTCAGAACTTTGAAAGAGGAGGATTTTAGCCTATTTTCTCAAATTAAGCAAGAATTTAGTCCAATACTTTATGGTCCAAATACTCCATGCTGAAAAGTGTTTTAAAGATCAAGAAAAATGTAGATATCGGCAAGTTTTATAATTTAGACTTTATTAAGAAACAAATTGTAGGCTTTCGGCCAAAAGTCAAGGACTTTTTCAAAGAAAAAAATATCTATATTTATTAATGAAGCACCTGATGAAATATATCTTTTGATAAAAATTGCGACCATTTTCGGACTTCTGGCGCCTGCAGACAGAAGACTCCAAAAATGAAAATATCGACATCGAGGACAAAGCAACCTAATTGTGTGAAGATTCCAGACGCAAAACTATACCTCACGTACTTTTGTCCTGTCTGAAGAGATCAACGACGAAAGTTTTGTTCTTATATCGGAAGTATACAGCATTACGGCACCGACAACACATCAACGGTTTTTCGTATATTTCAAAGGGAAAATGTTGGGATCAATACATTTGGGAAGATGCTTCTGAG
The DNA here is from genome assembly GCA_019359885.1 of Listronotus oregonensis. Taxonomy (NCBI): domain Eukaryota; kingdom Metazoa; phylum Arthropoda; class Insecta; order Coleoptera; family Curculionidae; genus Listronotus; species Listronotus oregonensis. The sequence continues at coordinate 59,710 of JAHBCN010003430.1, read as the reverse complement.
ATAGCAGATTTTAAAGTTGCCGAATCCAGAGCTAAATACCGCCACAGCTTCGGCGATCTTCTGCAACGTTACTAGCAAATTCCGTAAAGGACTCATAGATATAAAGCGGTTAGGCGGTTGAAATCGACAACGGTACCTAGGATACATTGAAGAATCAACAGGCTACAAAAAGGGGTTAAAAAAAAAAATTAACGCAATAAGCCAAAAACTCTCAAGAAGCCAGATGAAATGTCCTGTTCCACAGACGCTGTTCAATCAGCTAAAACACAAGATTTCGTCTTAACATCGAGCAGCGAACCGTCATCGACGTTCCTAAGAAATCATTTGAAATCGGCCATAAACCTTCAACATGCAACTAATTGTTCTTTTAACATTAATATTGTTAATAATAATTATTAATAGTTTTTTTTTATAATCAGTTAAAATAAAAATTTAATTATTTACTTTGGATTTTTAATTTTTACTGAAATATTCGTATATTTCTAATAATCATATTCTTTAATAAAACGCTCGTAGAAAAAGTATTCGCAAGTAGAAAAAGTGTTGAAAAAGCTTATCCGAACTCCGCTTCGCGTCGTTCGTCTAACTGCTTTGGCGTGCGGAAAAGTATCACTTTGCGCACTTATTAGGAAAATAACTATATCGCACAGCGTTGGGGGGAAATATTTTTAGTAAAAGTGGTCAAGAGAAATATCTGAAAATTATTTACAAGTTTCTTAAAATACCGCGAGATGGCGCAACTGCAACGGTAAATTGAAAAACTTATTTTTTCTTCAATTAGCTAGTATAAGGTACAATTTTAAGAACATCAGTAAAAACCAATTTTGCATCAGTTTCGTTAATGATTTTTTGTCGTATTTTTTAGCTCTATCTCCCACACCTTTTATCGAATGTGGTTTAAGTGGGTACTTGTTTGAAAGACAATTTAAACCTCTTTTAAATGGCCATCCATTTCGGTGTTGGCTGGTTTGTAGTTTATTAACTAGAGGGTAGGTTTGGAAGAGGAAACAAATACCTTCACTTTGGGGAAAACAGCTTTTTGATTTTTGCGTTTGTTTCGGGGGTAATATCCCTAGTGTATTTAATTTTTCTGGAAAAATTCGGAAAAACGAGTTTCTAAGTAATTTGTTTTAACAAATAGCATGAGCGAGGGTGGATTTAAAAATCCGAGTCGAAGACGAGGATTTTCCACTTTCGCGAATGCTATTTGTTAAAACGATTACTTAGAAACGAGTGTTCCAATTTTTCCACAGGAAAAATTAGATGGACGAGGGATATTTGGTAAGATTATTTCCTGAGTTAAATAAACATTTTATTTTGATACAACATTTTTTTATTAAAACAATAAGAACAATAATTAATAAGAACAATATAACTTTCAAGCTAGGAAAGGTAATTACTTCAAACTCATTTTAAATTACAATTAATATAAAAACTACAATTATTGTGGGTTACAGAAGTATTGTTAGCCATATCGGTTAAATTGTTTTTAATTATGTTTGTAGTAGGACTATTCTCTATGTTGCTGTGAGGAGTGACAAACGATTGATGGTGTTGGCTCAAAGAAGTGTCTATTTTCTGTCTTTTCAAGGGAGCTTCGAAGCTTGTAGATGGTACATTATTTTGGACGGTTCTTAAGCCAGTGATGGTATTTGATTGATGTTGACTGTCCATTTGTAGATACGGTTGGATAGACGCAGCTTTAGAATGCCCTGTGATTTTGATGAGTTGCTGCTCGCCTACACCGGCCTTTGTCAGATTAGTAACAGCAGTTGATCGCATAGAATGGTTAAATATTTTAACTTCTGTCGTGTTCATACCTGTTTTTTGGGCTGCGTCTTTTGTCCATTTTGACAGTTCATTACTTCCAACAGGAATGTTTTTAAACCATCCAGTGCTACGATTGGATTGCCATGCTGAATTTGGTGTCAAAAACAATCTATTTGTTGTTATTTTAGACGTTCGTTTGTTTAACTCAGGGTTTTTTGAATTAGGAACAAGCCACTTGCTATCGCACAGATTTTTTGCACCACCTTGTGCACTTTTGCTGGAGACTGTGTTATACTCGATCCTTCCTGAAACAAGGGATACATAATTTGACTTAAATGTCAAAATATATTTTGTAGTGTGATTTTAAAGTAGATGTATGTAACTTTTAATTTTTTTGGAAAAGCAAAAGGAATTTTAGTGGTTATATATCGTTTTTAATTTTTCATTTTTTTTTACAAAAATAGTACAGCTAGCAAATTTTGGATGCTAAAAAAATGGCAAAACGTGATTTATACAAGGTATTGCAAAAAGACAATAAAAAATTGCGAAAACAGATTTTACGCCAAGATAAAAAGTATGCGCACATATTTTGTTTTGATATAAGCGTTTTTTCTGCCAAGTTACAATAAACATTTACAGATTTTGTTGCAAAATTAAAAAGCAATATCTTACTTGTTTTGATTCCATAATTATCAATTTCTTCTTTAAAATGTTCTGTTAAGCAACGAGCCGCTTCTCCGCCCTCCAAGCAAGCTCAACTGCTGCAATAAAGTAAAATTTACGCTGCAACTCGGTTGGGGTCGTCTCATCCCATAAGGACACCATCTTGTAGTAGTCGTCCATATTTAAAGAAACTGAACTTGTTTTCCTTTTTTCTTCATGTTTCTGGAGACTTCTCCTTTTCGCATTTCGAGCGTCTCTAGCTGGATTAAAGGTAATGTCGTGGAATGGGTCGAACACGATATTAAATTCTTGAAAATATTTTTCCTGCAGTTTTTTGGCAACGATATTCCACATTACTTTTACACACAGTTCTTTGTAGTCTCCCCATTAGCTTTACGCACTTTCCATGCCCAGTCCTTGAGGATTAAATTTAGCTCGCCTGTAGTTGTTGTCTGGAGTAATTGGTAATTTTTTGCTTGGCAAAATTCCATAAATTGCTTTTTTTTCTGAGTATTTAGTGGAACACTATTTTCAACAGCCGCAATAATTTTACTTTCGGAAACAATTCCAAACCGATTCATTTTGAGTTTCAGTTGAAAAATTAATAAATTCGTAAGCGTCGTTTGTGATCTTTGTTGTTGGTAACGGTACATAGCAACACAGCATAGAAACCATCAAGTTTGTTTTTAGAAGGCAACTTGTCAAACTTGCATGAAATATTTTCGATTTTTTTCCGGAAAAACTGCTGACAGCTAAGTTGACAGTTGTTAAGTAATTTTTCCACTTAAAATTTATATTTGACATACCAATTCTTGATAGGTCAAAATTAATAGGAAGGAAATAATCCGAGTTATTTCAAAGTAACCTGTATTTTAAATGATAAATATAATTACCAAATAACCAAAACAGTCTTTGTGTCGGAGTAAACTAATAATTACTGTAGAGTAAAAAAAATACTGAAAGCTATTTTAAAATTTGTATTGTATCCACTCGAGAAGAGAATGAACAATCGAGAACATGAAAATGCCGTGATTGGGGATTTATCATCTTCCCTTCCTTTTATTATTGGAGATACGACAACAAGTCCTTAACTAAACTGATGCAGATCTGGTTAAAGTTTTTACTGATTTTATTAAAATTGTACCTAAAACTAGCTAATTTTGGAGAAAAAATAGGGTTTTTAATTTACCGTTGCGGTTGCGCCATCTAGCTGTAGTTTTAGAAACTTGAAAATAATTTTTAACTATTTTTCTTGGCTATTTTTAATAAAAATAAATTTTCCCCAACGATATGCGATACATAGTTTCGAGATACAGCCGGTGTCCTTTCTTATTTGGACATCCGGTACATGGTATGGATATAGACCTTGGTCATTGCATCCTCCTTAACTAAATCCAGAATATTGTCTACTTCTTCTGAACCACACCGGGTGGCTCATTTTTTTCGGGAAAATATACATGATGGCTATTTCACATTTTTTTTTTAATAAGAAAAGTTATAAATATGGCCTGTTTAATCCTTGTTGGTGACCCTGCATCTTATACGTTTCTGAAAAAAACTGTATGATTTATAAAAAAAAACTATAAATCTTACTACGGCTGATCTGCATAGATTTTTACTACGTTCTTAAATCTCCTTAATGGCTCTTTTACGTCCGTAATCGTCGTTTAATTCATAATAAACAGAACATCGTAAATCTACGCACATTTTTTTTATAAACTCTACGGTTTTCTGAGTTAGACATTTGATTTCCGGGCAAAGATTGCGAGCTCAGGGAGACGCTCTCAAAAAAGTCATAAATTAACCTATACAAGGTGTCTGCAAAAGGTCTTTACAAAAACCTACCACATATTCTTCAGACGAAAATTAGCCGATTTAAGGAAAATTACCTTAGTACAAAGTTGCTTAGCTGAGGCACTAGGCGGCGCTGAAGTGACAATTTTAAAATCGTCATTTTGGATTAATTAAAAAACTGCTCATATCATTTTGCCCAAATTTGGTACACAGCACAGCAGTTAGATTAATATCAGTGCATGGGCGCAGAACCTGTTTTTTTATTAAATGCTTATTTTATATTTCTACGTCAATGGAACAAGAGGAGTTTAGGTACAAAATTCAGATCAACCAACCTTTTTGCTAGAGAAAAAAGTTCTCTTAATAAGACTCGATTCCTGTAATGGTTTTCGAAAAATTTGCATTTTAAAAATTTGCAGTACTTTTTACCAAAAAATCAAATGACCAGATGTCTCTAAAAGGACTTTAAAAAAACTCATTACATTTTTTTAGTCCAAAATTAGCACAGTTAAGCAATCTTACTTATCTTTGTACAAAGTTGCTTAATTTGGGCACTAGACGGAGCTGAAAACCATTTAAAGACTCTCACTTCAGCGCCGTCTAGTGCCCAAACTAAGGAATATGTAATGAGCTTTTTTAAAGACTTTTAAGAGATGTCCTGTCATCTAATTTTTTGGTAAAAACTACTGCAAATTTTTGAAATGCAAATTTCTCAAAAACCGGAGAAGGAGTTGAGTTTTATTGAGAGTACCTTTTTTGTAGCAAATAGGTTGGTTAATCTGAATTTTGTACCCAAACCCCTCTTGTTCCACTGGCGTAGAAATCTGAAACAAGCAATTATTAAGAAACCCAAGTTCTACGCACATGGACTGATATTAATCATAATTGTGACATGAGTTTTTTTGTCCCATAAAGCTTTGCCAACGTACCAAAATAGTAGGAGCAGTTTTTATTTATTCGTTTTTTTATATATATATATATATATATATATATATATATATATATATATATATATATATATATATATATATATATATATATTATATATATATATATATAATATATATATATATATATATAATATATATATAAATAATATATATATAAACTGCAGAGAAAAATCATGGAGTTCATGACTATTGAGCATTCAAAAATCTTGCATTGATCAAAGAGCAAACAGGTTAATCAAAATTGTTGTAAGTACTTTTCTATTTTAATAATGTAGTATTTTAATACATTTATATATAATGTAAAAATGGTCTACTTGTACTTTTCCTCCCACTCAGTATCGTAAATTAACACTAAAATGTCGAGGTGTCCAACAGTTTAATAATTTTATAACTTAATGACATGATATAAATTTTTTTTCCAAAATTATTTAATTGTGTTTCAAAAAAAGGAGCCCCCTCCAAGCACACGCTATTGTCCCAGTCATATATACCACTGCCAACACACTGTCACAACGTCTTTAATTGTCCTATCTGAAAATTTTTAAACTTACAAAGAGGCTAACGGCCGAGTAATGATCGGGTTGTCAAAGTTAGAAATGGACTTAACAATGGATTGGATTTAACAAAGAGGTAAAAATGAACACTCTTGGCAACAGGGCATAATTTAAATGTAAACTATTTGCCAAAAATAATTTAGTTTGGGATTTTGCATTCAAAATCAAATAAACATAAAAAAATTAAATAACCTGGCACAGAATATGAAAAAAATTGGTTCGGCACTCCAACAAATTAATTTTATATATTTTCTTCCAAAACAAGCAATACAATAGATAGCTCAAATGACCAATACTGCAGAACTTCTTTAAATTTGGGTTTTTAACTGGTTCTTTAATAGAATTTAAGCCTTCTACATTTTATTAATACATTCCGGTAGGTAGGTTCATCTAAAGTAGACAAAATATTTGCTTGATGTTCCTAGAAAATTAATGTTTTAATTTAATACATATTAGTGAAACTATTTATTTACAAGAATTTTATTACTTACTGCTTCTTAATATCCATCTATTTTTTTAAACAAAAGATTTCAAATAATTTCATGTAATAACTAGGTATTACTACTAAAAATTAACTTTTTCCTAAGTTAAAGTGTGTCCAAAGCTATAACATGCGGTACTAAAAAAAACTGTTAGAGACCCGATGTGGTATAGGTCCGATTTGCCGCAAGGCCTTTGTCGAAATCCAAGTTAAACGCACTCTAGGGTTTAAACCTTGATCTAAGAATTTTTGCATTACAAGGAAAAGATGGTCTTGGTTTTCTTTTTATTGTTTAACTTTACTATACCACATCGGGTCTTTAACAATTTTTTTGGACACGCTTAACTTTGGAAAGAGGTTAATTTTTAGTAGAAATACCTACTTATTACATGAAATTATTTAAATTCTTTGGTTTTGAAAATAATAGATGGATATTAAAAAACAGTAATTAATAAAAAGTTTTGTAAATAGTTTTACTAATACGTATTAAATTAAAACATTAATTATCTAGGAAAATAAAGCAAATATTTTCTTTACTCTAGATGAATCTACCTACCGGAATGTATCAATAAAATGTGGTAGGCATGAATTATATCAGAGAACCTGTGAAAAACCCAAATTTAAGGAAGTTATGCAGTATTGGTCACTTGAGCTATCTATCGTACAGCCTATTTTTGAAGAAAAAATATAAAATTACTTTGTTGGAGTGCCGAACCTATTTTTTTCCATATTCTGTGCAAGGTAATTATTTTTTAAATCTTTTTTATGCTTAATGGATTTTAAACACCAAATTCCAAAGTAAACTATTTCTTGTTATTTAGTTACTATGAAAGGTTTAAAAATGTGCTGCATTTTTAAGTTTTTTCATTTTTCACTCTTTGTAAAATTTACCAATTGTTAAGTCCATTGCTAACTTTAACAACACAATCATCACTCGGCCGTAAGAGTGCTCCTTTTTGATCCTTGCAAAATAAAAAGTCCATTTTTCCGCGCCCCAGCAGTCGTTTCTTTAAAGAAAACTTTGTAGCATTAAACTGTGCTTACTTTTCGAAAGCTAAAGTAAAAGTCTAAACAAAGAAATTACAATAGTTAAGTTATATGGAAACTTCTAAGACTAGCAAGTAAATTATTAATAATTTTTTACTTTCTAGATTTCGGTTCCTGAGTCCCGCATGACTCAAATTCTGCTCTATCTTGACTTTCATCTCTAAGCGAATTTAGGAATGTAGTTTTTAAAGGCATAAAATCCGTTACAATGGCACGCCATATCGTCGTAATTAAGTGGAATCCCCCAGGAGATAGTAATTGACTAAACGTGTTCGCCAGCCAGGCTAATGAAGTCGTCAAACTGCAGCCCGAGTTTGGAAGGTTATGGGCATTATGGAGAGACAGGGTTTATGGATTAATCATAAGATAACCGGATCATTCGAAGTATGCGGAATTTTAATGAAGAACATCACCATATTTAACTATAGGCAAATAATCGTATACAGAGTGATTTAGTATATTAGATTACTTTATTAAATTAAAAAAAAATTAATATGAATAATTTTTAATTAACAAATAACAACGTAAAAGAGTATTAAGTTTTAGCATTTTCACATGTGAAGCCACAGCAATTTGCGAAGCTCTTAAATTTATAGTCGAATCTAGTTATCACCACTTTGTTATACTGTCCGACTCTATGTCCGTGCTTAAAGCCTTGCAGAACAATAAATCCTGGAACTATAAAGACAATCAAATATTATGGGAAATAAGAAAATTGCTGCACAGAATAACATTGCGTAGAAAACAAGTCTTTTTTATATGGGTCAAAGCACATACAGGACTAAAGTATAATGAGCTAGTAGACTTAATAGCAAAGGATAGCATTATTAATGGCACAGCAGCTAATTACACGCTCAGCTTAAATGACGGATATAATAATGCAAAAGCAAATATTACCAATAAATGGAACATTAGATGGAAGGAATATTGCAAAAATAAACCCACAAGATATATTCAGCTTGTAACTGATATTCCACATAAATACTGGCATAAAAACCTAACTGTCCCTAGAAAATGCATAACAACAATTATACGCATGAAACTGGGACATGCCTGTTATCCTGCTCATCTGTATAAAATCAAAATATTACCTTCAGATCAATGTGAAACTTGTAATGTTAGGTGTGATCTAGATCATATATTCTTTCATTGTAAAAAATACATAGCCGAGACCAACAAGCTATTTAGTGTTTTAATCAAAGAGTGTAAAGCTGTTTGTCCTTTTAACATTATCTTTTAGCCCTAGAAAGCACAAAGGTAAATAATGCATTGATTTTTTTTTTGAACAGAATTAACTTAAAACTATAAATTACTTTTATGTTGAATTAATGCTTTTTAATAGTAGGCAGTAGGATAATCTTACCCATTTTTTATCCTTATGTTACTTCCTTTTTAAGTGGTCTTCTTTGTGTGTTTAAAACAACAAGTCGCCCTGATCGACCCCAGTGGCGTGAAGTGTGTGTCCCTGTCATATATGTGATAGTTTTAGCTTGTATTTACCCTCTATTATTAGTATGATAAATAATTAGAAAAAATAAAATACAAAACTCCTTTTTTTTAAGTAACACTTTGTGACTGGCTGAATGGCTGATCAGCCTATTGCCATTAAATTTAATAAAAAAAAACTTTTTCCTCTTGCAATAAAAAGTAAAGAAATTATCTTTGTGCTCTTTCAATATGAGTTATTATACAGGGTGGTCCAAAAAGTTGTTTAATTTTTGAAATTAAATAAAAAAACAAGTTGATTAATTATGACAAATTTATTTTTAAAACTTGCGAAAATTCGTGGAAATTTATGTTTTAAAAATTACATTGTCTAAATGTGCCCTATTTCTGTCCTGGCACTCCTAAAGCCGACCCCTAAAATTTTCCATAATGCGGCGGCAAGTGTCTGCAGGTATGGCTTCGATTTCTTGTCGAATATTGTTTTTAGAACTTCCAGGGTGGCGGGGCGGTTGCGGTATACTTGACTTTTACGAAATCTCCATAAATAAAAATTACAGGAAGTTAAGTCCGGGCTTCGGGGGAGCCACAGAATTTCTCCTCTGCGAGAAATCAATTTTCCTGGAAAAAGCGTCCGAACGACGGGCAAGAGATATTCAAAGTGTGGCAGGTGGCCCCGTCCTGTTGGAACCAAGTGTCACGAGTGTATCCTTCAAATTCTTGAAGAGCGGGAATAAAAAATTTTGAAGCATGTCGAAATAATGCTGTGAATTTACCGTTACTGATCCCGGATTGCTGCTCAAACTGTGACATTTGGACTATGCAGAGACCTTTGATGTTTTTTCTTGGGATTTTCTCCACTCAAAACAGTACACATATTTTACACAATTCATGCGTTGAAATTTGCTAATGTATGTATAAAAGATTACACAGGGTATTTTAACCCATTACAATCATCATTATTCCTTAGAGAAAGAATAGGTTGTGGGAAAGAGGATGGTAAAATAATCGATGTTTTATTTGTTTCGCAACGTTTCAATCCTGATTATTGATCTCTATCAAGATAAAAAATGTTTTTATTATAGGTATAAAAAATTAGGACATAGCAAACAATAAAAACAACAAAATGTAAATAAATGCACAGAAAGAACTAATTATACCTTGAAGTATTTAAAGTTACTTCATTATTTAGTATAATGTTTACGGTAAATTTTGTTTTGTTATTTTCCTAATTAAGTACAATTAAAAATATTTGACCAAAAATTTTAAGCTATTATACTTAAAATAACATTGACAAGTAACATACTTCCAAATATTACATACTTTGCCCCAATACGAAAGGAGTTATAGTGGACATTCCACAATATTGTAAAAAGGATTTTACATACATTTATTTTTTAAAAATACCTAAATTAATAAGATCAAACTACATTTACGAGTACGCTAAAATTAAAGACAAACAAAAATGGTGAAAGCCAGTGTTAACATTGGAATTATTTGGTATTTTGTAAAAGACGAATAAAAGAAATATACGGTTGGAAGTAAATGAACTTATTTACTCATATGGAATATTGCTGTGTATCCATTGTGATGTAACTTAAATTAGCAACATTATTTCCTAAGTTAATACTGTCTGTAACTTTAATATGAACCATTTCACTCGGACACCTTTTTTCGTAATTTTGTTTCACATCTAAAGCCTTATATTCTTTAAGATTCTTCTTCTTCTTCTTCCCAGGGAGCAGTCTAAATTTACTACCGGAGACAGCGCAACCTCTTGGGCTCTTTGTGCTTAATCTCCCATTATCTTTTATACCAATCCTTCCATTAGTTTTGTTCCTTCTACAAGTCTGGTTGGCTGATATATTCCTGTCCGCTCATTTTCGGTTGCCCAAATAATGCCTGTCTTTTGTGATTTAACGCTTCAAATTCTACGAGTGTGTGGAAAAAGTCAAACTAAACAACCATTAGATAATATTTATTTTTACCATTATTATTAACAACATTAATCGTAAAAGAACAGTTGGTAGCATTTTGCAAATGAATCGCAGAGGCAAGTTGTTGTGGGTAACTGCGGAGTTGGAGATTGCCGTTGAGGTGCAATTGAACCGGTCGTCGTTACAGGTAACAGAGACACATTGTTGCTTGCTAGAAGACGGTACAATGGGCCTTGAGTGCGTTTTGCTGTGTTCAAAGGTAGATGAATTTTGGGATAATATTTTGTTTGATAAGTCCTTCTTGAAACTTGTAGAGCTTTCTAGGTAACCTTCTGCAACAGATGATAACTTCCAACCTCCAAGTCTTTTAATATTCGTTATGCCTTCACCAGAATTAGCTAACATTGTAGCTGAGGAACGGCGAAAGCTATGTCCCGTGTAAAGTTCTGGGTTTGGAAGACGTAAATAGGCAGCTATTTCAGAGGGCATCTTGCCAAAAGTATTTATTCCTATGCACTGGACAGTACAAGCCAATTTTTTGTAATTAACAAAAAATCTTCTGTGTGGTGTTTCGGGCTTTCGTAAACTGGAATACTTTCTATACAAAGCTAGATATTTTCCATTTTCAATTTCCTCGGAAATGACAAAACTTCGACTAGAATGGTTTTTGGAGTCTGGAATATTTACAATTAAAAGATTTCCCTTATCGTCAATATCATCAATGCTAATTTTCATCAATTCTTCTCGACGACACGCACCAGCTAGTCCGAAAATTGTAGCTACCTTCATAGCTAGATAGACGTCATTTGGAGCATCATTAATAAGTTTTGCTATTTCATCTTTCGAGAAAATTTTGGCCTTTTTGGGTCTAAATCCCACATTTTGCTTCTTCAAAAATGATGTAACTTTGAAATATTTGCTTAAATCCATGTTCTTTTCGATCTTAATGACACTTTTTAACATGGAATACGTTGACCATAAGGTATTGGGTTTACATGTTTTAGCAAGTTCCGCGAAATATGCCATAAAAACTTCTTTTTTCATACTTTTGATTTTTTTCTCGCCACACCAGCTTGTAAATGCTGTATATTCTTTCTCGTACCTGAGCCTCGACTTGGACGGCAACAAATCTAAATTTGCTATTTCGGCTGCTTTGAGAATGGACTAAGGTAATTCCTCGTCAGAAGACTCCATGGGAAACGTTTTTTATTCAAAATCGACGATACTGATCAGAATGTACTAAAGACACTTTTAATTATCGATGACTTTTAAAGACTTTGATCTTTTATGATATGGACACCGGCACCGGTCAAAACTAAAAATCTGACAAGCAAGTTTAATATATACAGGATGTTTGAAAAAATGTTTTTAAAACAATATTAATTTTTAGTGAATATTTCGTTGATTTTACACCTAATTTGTACAAATAAAAGAATACTATGCCAATAATAGAATTATAGTAAGTCAAACTTCAGAATTAAAAACATTTTAAGTACCTGTTAAAGTGGGAAATTTGCAAGGGTTTACTTTTCCTCACTAGTGCGGAAAACTGATTATTTTCCGCACTAGTGCGGAAAATTGACACTTTCCAAACTAAATTACGTGCGGAAAAGTGCTGCTTTCCACACGCTAGTAGAAAAAATATTTTTCCGCAACGAAATGACTTTAAATACATAGAAAATATATTCTTGTAAAAAGCGCCATTCAGCACCCTCTGTTGGCAAAGCAGAAAATTTCTTCTCGAGCTTGCGAATAAACTTCGACCGACTACTTACCCGACCTACGACACTTTGGCCCAGTGCCCTCGAGCCTGCATGCTCTTTTGTCCGTGTTTTCAGGAAATAAATGAATGCGACGCTACTGCAACAACAGGCGCTGCAACGGCGAGACGTAAAAGCATTCTGCCTCCGCGCCGCGCCGGTTTAGAAAGGACATGTAACTATTGAATCTGGTTATAAGGATGCGCTTGATTTTGACTCATGGATATACTAATTTGGAGATGGAGAGTTTTTAATTTTAGTGCTTTTAATGGGATACGAAAACACGGTCAAAAAACCATTTTTAAAAAAAAAGCGGCGAAAACCCAACTAAACATACTGTAAAGATATTCACAATTATATATTAAAAAAGCATTTTTTCATAATTTCATTAAATAAGATATGTTTATAAAAAGTTGTTTAGGTTTAGTAAAACAATAATTTAACATTTTTGTTACAAACGTGTTAAAAATTCAATTTTTTACACTATCTAGATGCCTTAAAAATGTTACTTTAAAGCACTAGTGCCTTAAAGTAATATTTTAAAGCACTAGTGTTAGAAGTAAAATGTCTAATTTTGAAAGGTAACATCAACGTTTATTTATTTACTAACATTTATAAAAATTGTTCAATTATATTTCCTGGGCAGTAAATCCAGCGATGCTCTACTGGCCGCTTCATCTATCTCTTTAAATGGATCTAACGTCTGCCTCCGGGTGCGCATTGCCGACAAGCATTTGTGAATTTAGGAATTTTTACTCTATATTATACCTGCTGAATGAGGCTAAATTTAAAAGAACCTCTGATATCCATAAATATAATACAAGAACTCATAACCGCCTACATATTTCATATTCTCGTTTGAGTGTCTGAAATTATTTTTATATATAATAATTTTTTGCAACTTTTCGGTGATATTGAAAGTACTAAACTTCTGAAGAATTTCTTAATGGGAAAAGCCTTTTTTAATGTGCATAAGTACCTATCAATGCAAATTTTAAATAGTAATTGAGTTGTATTGTTAATATTTTGTGTTTATGTATTTTTAGGATAGTTTTATTGTCATTTTAATGTGTAGTAATTAGGACCTTTTATTTTATTTATTTATTATAGTATAGATTATATATTTACTTGGTACTTATTATATGACAAGTCTAATAAGCTGTTCCTATTTGTAATAGTTTGAGTGATAAATAAAGATTACTTTCCTTTACTGTATAGTCTGTCTCAAAGTATATCGTTATGGCTTTTGACGGACCATACCCCAATAAACCTTTAACGATTTTATTACCTATTGTTATTGGGTAAACCCACTTGTTTATAAGGGCAGGGGTGGGCCAGGTATTTCTTGAGTATTAACCATTAGGCATATAACTATTTTTGCTAATATTTTAGTGGCAGTGTTGAATAACCGTTTTTACTGTGCTTTTCGAAAAAGTTGTTTTAGGAGAATATATAACTAAGTCGTGTCGAAATAATTTGTCATTAGATGCAAAACAGGTTGTATGAAACTTTAATTAGTAGAGGTCTAATTAAACAAGAAGCCTTAAAAGAAACCTGTCTACTTACAAAAACTCCAATATCATCGATAAGGGATATTATTATTAGTGGAGAATTGAACAAAACCCAAACTGCTTGCTGTTGTCTGCAAAGAATATTAAGGATTCTAGCTTGGATTATCATGAGGATACAAGTGCAAAACTTTTTGAAAACTGGTTTCAAAATTATCTTTTAAAAAATATTCCAAAAAACAGCATTATTGTCATGGATAACGCAAGCTACCACAGCCGTCTGCTACACAAAGCACCAGCAGTTCAAAAACTGAAATCCAGGAATATTTGTTAGAAAATTATATTTATTTTGAATTCAGTTACAAAAAAATGTATCTTTTGGAAGTCCTAAATTCATATGCAATTAAAAAACAATATGTATGTGATAATTTGGCTGAACAGGCTTCCTCCGTATCATTGTATGTTTAACCCCATAGAGCATTTGTGGAACCAAGTAAAATCAAAGATCACAGCAGAAAATGTTACATCTACTTTAAGTCCCAGTGCTATAAATTTGTTAAAAAATGTAATTACTAACATACCAGTTGAGAGCTGGAAAAATTCAAAATTCAAAAAAATACAGGTAGTCATAATTCATAAATTTCACATAAAGATAACATTATATGTTGTAACTAATTAATGAAACTACTACATATTCTTCTGTTTTTCAGAGATTCGCCGGTACACTTCAATCCCAATTTTTCTTGCCAAATTCTAGATCTAGAAAAAAAAAAGAAAATTTAATGAGTACCAAGAAATGTTTATTAATAATTAAAAAAGTTTGAAGAAATGCAAATGCATATGTAATGATTAAATACTATTAATAAAAATTATAATATTTCTCAAAACGGATAATTAATTACCTTCCTAGATAATTGTGTATCCAGTAAAATAAATAAGAATTAAAAAAAAATAATATTCTAAAAAAATGTACCTAGTTTTCTTAGGGCTTTTTGGAAACATGAATTTAATAATATCTTTTATTTTTATAACGAAAATTTGAATAAATATTAACCTCCTGCATCAAGAGAAGAAAGATATTATAGCTGTAAATGAATTTTGCATTTTCAAGTGTAATATATGTATAAGCATCTTCAATTTCAATTTTTTTTATGTTTTAATAAAACAATAAAAACGTTCTTAATTCAAAATTTAAAAGGTTAGTTTAAATTGATCAAAACAACTGATCAAAATAATTGCCTTTACCCACCAAGACCGCAGGTTAGAAAGATTATATTAGCTGTTAATAATCCGATTGATCTTAGACTTTCCGAACAGATAAACCAATCTTGGTTTACTTTCCAAAGGTTAAGATTAGTAATCCTATCAATCGGGTTCAACTGATCACCGTTTTCGAAAAGCCCTTTCATGTAGATAAAGAAAGTTTTTATTTATCAACCTCTCTAGATTTCCAGAAAATGAGTGCATCTTTGAGACCTCATACTCTTTAGCACCACAAACAAGGCCGTTATAGCTCCCATATTGGCTGTTAAAAATAGGGTGAATAGCAAGGGCTATCAGTAGTCTAGAACATAATTGAGGAAATTCTTGCAGATTCACACTTCTCAAAAATCCTTTACTGTTGACTTAAATTGACTGTTAAAAAGCAAAAATAAATATATACACTAATCACTAATAGAAGTCAATAATCAAAGTTAAAGTAAAAAAAATTTGGGTGGAAAATTATTAAAATCGTACAATAAATCACAAAAACCGTAAACAGATTACTCAAACAAAACGGCCATTTACAAAAATGTCAAACATAAAATCGATCGACCGTCGTCACTTTCCTGAAGCAGCGTTTTCAGGTTAACATTTTTTATTCAGGTGTATCTTCTGTCTCTTAATCTTCGCGTGTGTCAAAAAAAGACCAAAAATCT
The DNA here is from genome assembly GCA_019359885.1 of Listronotus oregonensis. Lineage (NCBI taxonomy): Eukaryota > Metazoa > Arthropoda > Insecta > Coleoptera > Curculionidae > Listronotus > Listronotus oregonensis. Next base: position 43,884 of record JAHBCN010003430.1, on the reverse strand, counting down.
GCGCAAAGCTTAAATAGAGAATCTGTAATCAACTTGGCACCCAGGAAAAAAGCGATGACTGCTCCATCTACGATCGATTTCCCTGATGAGTGACAAAGACATACATATAGGAAGTTATGTAATCAAAAAGAGATAAAAAGCAATGGACAAATTTTAAGGACCAGTTACTCGTCTCGTTGTTGTCTCTGATCTTATGTTCTTTTTACTTTAAAACGGTGTACCTAAGTACCATAACATACAATAGTCGATTATATGCAGTAGTATTCATGAAAAGCTTGTTATGACGGGTTGTGAATTCGCTTGTCGTTTTTCGTAGAAATGGGATTAGAGCTGAAGTAGATTAATAGGAATGGGGAAATGGGCCTAAGCATGTAAAAATATTTTAGGGTACAAATTTGCACTATACTATACTTTAAAATATGTGTGTTGTGAGTTTAATTGTCATTTCGGTGATCGACTTCGGGAGAATATATTTGCCGACGACGTGGTAGGTGGGTTTTGGGGGGAACTACCCCCTTCCCCTCCTTATTGGGCCCTTGGCTGCATTGCGTGCCATTGGACATGCACATAAACATTTTTTAAAATTTCATTCATGCATTAAAATTCAGCTTTAAAGTACGCTATACCGATTCGTAAACCCGCCTTTCAACCGTCTGCAAAAGACCAATTGATTAGAACAAAAAAATGTCCCTTTGTGTTCCTCGAGCTGAAAACAAAAAGCTCACTACAACAGAATCAACTCTGGGTGCATGGCTTCGTAACGCGATTCCGATGCAGTTTTTTCGCGTTCGGCGGGCTGTTTTTTGCAACGAATCGCTTCCGGGCTGCTGGCTTCGTGTCTTTGCGACTTCCGGCCATCCCTACGACGATTAATTTGCACCCGCGATACGCTCCGATCGGCAAAACGACGAAAAGTGCATCGCGGATTGAATGCACGGGCACTGGACTGAAAACTGATTTAAATTCGGTTCGGTGCTTTGTAGACACAAAATAGAAGCGATTTTTTTTTTGTTTCGGTGCATAATCTCATGAGAGAATATGCATTCTAGACTTTGATTGGCATAGTATAAATAAACTTGATAAAGGTGTCAAGTGTATTGAGCCAGATAACAATAAAGTGGATACTGCATGTTGGTAAAGGTAAAGAGATGCGATCAGTGGCGTAAACAGGGGTGCCCACACCTCCCCACCTTTTAAAACAAATTAAATAGCTTGGTAAAATAATTTAGCTAATTATTCAACTGTACAAATTAGTCGGTTATTTATGAGTTACAAAACCCTATGTATTTGACATGTTGTGGGTGTAGGTCTCGCGTAATTTCCCAATATTTTTGTAGGCAGAGATGTCGGTAATTGATTAAAATAATTGAAAAATCGTATTTAATTTCTTCTCAGTAATTGGATTACTTTAATTCAATTACTTTCCGGATAAGGTAATTGTATTTGGATTACACAAGTCAACAATTTTATTTTTTTTAAGTAACATTAATGAAAATAAATTTGTTTGAAGTATTTTAGATTCCTAAATCCGAAAATGATAAGCTAATTACTGTAACACGTACAGTTTTTTTGTTATAAGGAGAAAAAAGAGGAGACTACGTATTTTTACAATGCAATATATTTATTTAATATAAACAAATAAAACATGTGGAATCTATGTAAAAACATTGATAGGGATTGGTTGTTATGCTAATAAAAAATATATTGCACGATATATGATACAGCGACAAAAACGTTTACTTTTTCTTTTTGTGTTCTGTAGCATCATCCCTTTTTAAAAACCAACAGTAGCCGCCCAACATAGATGGGTTTCAGCGTCCCTGGTATCTTGTTTCCATCGTCCCGATGTCCTGGTGAAACCTCTCTCCTTGTTTGTCGCTTACTGCACCCAAATTTTCCGGGAAAAAATCAAATGGAGTGCAAAAAATGTATTTTTAGAAACATGCGACAACCAAGTAATTTATAGGTTTTCAACCAACGAATTCTTGGATAGAAATAAAGTAAACAAACCTTGTTTGGCATAAATATATTCAGGGGGGCAAGGCGGGATAGTTCTTGTAAACACACTGAATAGCAACCTTGATTAAACAAACTAAATAACATCACTCCGGAAATAATAACTTTTTCAATGTTTATGGCATTGCACCATAAATCGCATTTTTATAAATCGATGATTCTTTATTTAAAAAAAAATATTTTTAAAACCACAAACCCATTTTTGTTTATTATCTGAAGTGACAGAAAAGATATGTCATTCACTTTAGATGCTCAATTCGATTGCTGTTGCTCAAGTCAGTTTACAAAACGTGTTTAATACAACCTACTAGAAAGAGATAAAATGACGTCGAAGTGCCTAGCTGTCCAAATAAACCATGTGGCCGGTGCAATCGAATCTTGGAATGATAGTTCCAATAAATGTATATATTTAAATCGTTGTTGCCTATATTAACACAAAAACCAATATTTTTAAATAATTTTATTACATTATCAAGATAATTTCCCGATTTTTATTTTTGAGATCTGGCAATTTTTTTACGTTTTTCCAAAACAAAAACAAACAGATCACTATACCAAACACCCTGCCTACAAACTGCCGTTGCGTTAATTCTAGTCCTTGAGTTCGTTGTTTTCACCAGTTTATCTATGAGGCTTTTATAGTCTTCATGTTTCTTGTTGCCCAGAAATCCTCTCACTACACGTACAAAACGCGTCCAAGCTCCAATTCCCCCTTTTAATTTAATTGTTTTAAAAAAAACGGAGATTAACTAAAGCTTCCTTATCTGGGGCCCCAATAAATATGCCTTCTTTTAATTTTGCACCCCCCTAGTTGAGAAAATATTTCTTTAGGTAGGGGGAACCACTACCTTCTTTGTCCAGGGTTTTTGACAAATTTTCCCCGGTCCAAGCTTAATTTGGAGAGGTGTAGTAGCAAAATTTTTTTGGGTTAACAAAGGGAGCATATTTAATGTTTGAAGTACCGGGTTTAAAAAAGAAGTTCTATGGGGCCCAAACCCCCTTTTTACTGTAGTATTCTTTTATTGCCCTACGGTCCCACCAAAAAAAAAAACAGCAATACTTTGTTAAACCCCCTTAAAGTCCTAGCAAGATACCTATGAATTTTAAATCTCCACAGATACCCCACTGATACTGTTCGTATTTAAGCACGATTTAATACGGTTGCTAAGTTGTCATAGGTTTATTTCATTGTCACTGAATGGGCTAAAGAAATAGAGGTTTTTTTTTTTATTCCTTTAAAAAAGGGACTGCCTTTAGGCTTTTTTTTAACGGTCTAAGAATAAATGCCACTTTCTAGGATTATGGTTCATATTAAGCTCATTCATTAAACCATCAATATCATAACAGATACATAGCGACCCTTCCATTAAAAAAACTTGATAATGTTACAATACGTTTTCGGTAAAGTGAAACATTTGCTTTTTTATCTAACAAGTTCCACTTTTGAAGTCTGGAACCTTAGAAGCTCCGATTTTTGTTTTGACAATCCTAGGTCACGTACCAGGTCATTTAATTCATTCTGAGTTATTAACTAAGGTTCACTGGTAGTTGGTAAAAATGTTGGGTCACAACTGGTGTTTTCAGGAAGTTGTGGATCAGATTCTGATGAAGAATTAGAATCACTGGAAAACACGATGTCCAGGTTTAAAGGCGCTATCAGTACCGGTAGTTCCTGGCAATGAGGAACTGGCCTTAACGTAAAAGGCAAATTTCTATACTCTATTTTGTCTCTATGCTTTTTTAAAATCCCTTTTGTTTTAGTGATGCAAAAGTAGCAATCACTTGCATGGTCAGTAGGTTCTCTTCACACCATAGGAACAGCAAACGGCATAGAATTTTTCTTGCGATACATCCTAAAAAATAGGCTTTTTTACTTCCTTAGATATAGATCTAGCATGGGACTTTAAAATTTTAAACACCCCAATTTTAAGGGGGCCACAGCATGTGGGGGGGCCGGTTTTAAAATTGGCAAATTTAGGGGCCCAGCATTTCCATTTTAAAATTTTAAAATTCCCCGTAGGGAAAAAACCAAAGAAAAATTTCTGATTTCGTTTTAATTTTTTTTACGTTATTTAAGGAGTGAAAAAAAAAAGACACTTTTTCATGGCCATTTTAAGCTCTACAAAACGGGTTAAATTTTTACGCTTTTTTTTTTTTTAAACCATCATCAACTTTATTTTTTTTTAAAGCGGCACTCAATTGTTTATTGCATTTTTTTAAAGTTATAATTCCAATTACAACATGTATAACACTTAATATTTTTCTGTTAAGTAAACACATTTTCCATAAGAGACAATGAGTAAGACAAGGAACGCACATCATATTTCGCGTTCCATATTTGTTAATAAATATTAAGTGTTATTTATTTTTGTAATTGGGATAATAAAAAGGGTTTAAAAAAATTTAAAAAAAAACCCGGTCCGTATTAAAAAAAATTTAAATTATTTTTGGGGTAACGAAAACGAAAAATCGTACGGGGAAAACTCTTAACCTTTTTTAAATTTTAAAAAAAAAACCATAAAAATTTTTTTTTTTTTATATCCCAAATAACGTCAGAAAAAAATAAAAACGAAATCAGCAAATTTTTGGGTTTTTTTCCGGAACTCCGGAAAATTCGGGGAAATTTTCAACTTTTTCCCAACGGCATGTTGTTAGGCACCCCAAAAAACTTTGCCATAAAATTTTCGTTTCTTACGGGTTTCCAGAAAATTTAATTTCATGTATAACAAAACTTATCGGTTTTGGGTTTTTGTAACATCGAGGAATCCCCAAATTGCCATTTTATATCAAAATCGACATACTGCAAACGAGGCAGAAACTAACTAAACTGAAGAAAACAATAAAAAACTAAAAGGTTCCGGGCCCCAAAAGGGGGAAAAAAACCCCTCTGTCCGGTCCTAAGGCAGGTAAAAATGATTTCCAGGATCGCATTATATAAAATAAAAAAAGGTACTTGAAAATGGGGGGGGTAGGGGGCCTTTCTAAAAAGTGTTTTAATAACTTCCTAAATGAAACGCAAAATAAGCATTCTCATCGATGTTACAAAAAAATTTGTCGACCTTTTTTTTATCAATTAATAGGATAATTTTTTAAAGTAATTGGTAATTGGGGTTTTTACGAATCCCAAGTAATGTAATTACTTAAAAAAAATTTAATACTTTAGAAAGTAATTGAATTACTTTGAAATTACCTTATAAATAATTGAATTACTGCAACAAAATTAAATTACCTTTCTTAAAAAAAAAACTGCCGGAATTTTCAAGCCGAAAGAGCATTTTGAAACACGGCAGGCCGCCAATCCGGAAACGCCGCCACGGCACCGAATTATATTTTCGATTGATGCTTACCGCCACCGTTTTTATACTTTTTTATGTGGAAAAATCTGTTGATGTTTGGGATAGGATAAAAAGAAGTTTTTATTTTAGAGTCATTTTATGTTGAAGTTACCGAAAAAGCAGTTTGGATATTTGTATAAATATTTGATTTGTTTAACTAATAATTGAATTACTTTTAAAAAACATGTTAGTAATTGATAGTCGTAATTTACTTCTACTTAGAAGAGTAATTGGTAAATGTAATTAATTTTTAAAAGTAATTGCGACAGCTCTGTTTGTAGAACAATATATTTTCCGATGTTTGCATTATAAAATCTTATAAGTCATGTAAAAAAAGGGTTATTTTTTAAATTACCCATACATCGTTAAGTTGACATATTTTACGCATGCCTTATCAAAAACACCGCAATTCTCGGACTTTTCGAATATAAAAAGGTTGCAGATTACGCTAAAATTAGTCAACTCATAAAGATATCCATTAAAGAAATATTTTTATTGTTATAATAAATCCCAAAACTTATTTTTTATGCCAAATTAACTTATTTGTTATCAAATTTCCCATAATATACCCAAATAAATAAGTTCTTACATTTTAAGTAAATAATCACCGTAAATCCAAAAATTGCTTTCATCATCGAAATAGTAACTGTGTTCCCAGATATATATATATATATATATATATATATATATATATATATATATATATATATATATATATATATATATTATATATAAAAATATTATATATTATATATATATATATATATATATATATATATATATATATATATATATATATATATATATATATATATATATATATATATATATATATATTTATATATATATATATATATATATATATATATATATATATATATATATAATATATATATATATATATATATATATATATATATATATATATATATATATATATATATAACAGCGTGTCCCACGCAGTTCTTGCCATATGGGAAAATTTTTTCTGATATCGAAACAAAAAATATTTTGATGTAAAAAGTTCTGCTTATTTCAAAATTCCAAAATCCCTATGCAAAAAGTTTAAAAAATACCAGAAAAGTATACAGAGTAGCACAAAAAACTAAAATTTATCCAAGACTTAAAGTACCCTTATTTTGCAATATTTCAAAGAAAAGTTATTTAAAGGAATTATTTAAATACATTTTTATATCTAATTAGAAATCATAGCCCACCACAAAAAAAATAAATATTTTTGATTTATCAAACTAAAGGGAATAAAAATTTTAAAAGCTTTAATATAAAACAAATTAATGTATTACTTATAACAAAAGAAAATTAGTATAATTCAAATTTTAATAAGCCACCTTCTTTTCCATGCATTTTTCTGTTAACTTGGAGAATTTTAAACAACTTTTCTCAAACCCAAATTGAGGGATTTTACACACTGGGTTATTATTTTCTGCTATCAATATTTTGGGAAAAGGTCGGTGAGAACCCCCTTTTTCCTTTAAATATCCCCAAAGGAAGTAATCCAGTGGGCCCGGTTTGGGTGACCTCGCCGGCCAAAAGAATTTCTGAAAAATCTTCCTATCCAACGCCCCTGGAACATTTCCTGAAGAAACTCGTTAACAGCTCGAGAACTATGGCATGGCGCCCATTCCCTGTTTATACCACAAAGTATTTTAATGCCGTGGAAGGCCATTAATAAAGTAGACAACTGATTTCCCAAAAAATGAAGGTAAACATCCGACGTTATATTACCCCGGAAGAAAAATGGGCCTATCAGTTGATTATCTAAAATTCCCACCACACTTTGGCTAAAAGAAAACTATCCGACACTGGTAACAAACCGGGGTTAGCTGTACTCCACCATCGATAGTTCTGGGAGCTAACAACTCCATTTGACGAAAACTTTTTCGCGAAAAAAATTTTTCTATGATACGGGTCGTCTTCATGCATACCTTGGGTACCGCCGAAAATCAAACCGAAAATCAAAGTCTCCAGGATGAATGTGTGGACAAAGATGGGTTTATAGGGATGAAAATGATTTGCTTTAAAACTCTTCCAGCAGAGATTTACAGACTGAGGTCTTTCATTTCCAGGAAGTACTTTTTCCATATTTCCGGAAATTTGGGATTTTCAACAACGGCTTGATTGGTCAAAATCTTCATCATCTTCGACCTGAACTTGATTTTTTTTATTGAATCTGTTTTCAACTTCCACTCCTTTAAATTTTGCCATTATGTGTCCAACAGTTTGATGAGATACAGATATTTCAGGATGCCTTTCATTGAAAATCTCAGCGGCTTCTCTAAAGTTTTGTATTTACCCACAATTCAATTTCAATCTTCTGTTCCTGGTTAGTTTTGGAGGCATAATAAATTTAAAATGATAAATGGATAAACGAATTTATAACTGTACTTTGACTAGAAATAATGTCAGTGTTTATGTCAGTTATTATTGGCATAGTTACCTTCAGGTCCGATAATTATTTTTTTAATTTTTGACAAAATTTTTTATGAAAATGAAAATACCCTTTTTTTCTTAGGTGGTTGATTTCGAATTAGATATAAAAATTAATTTTAAATAATTTCCCTTTTACTTTTCTTTATATTGCAAAATAAACTTTATTTTCAATTTACGTTTTTGTTGGCCCCTTCCGTATACCCCGCTGGTATTTTTAAACTTTTTGGTAGGGATTTTTAGTTTTTAAATAAGCAGAACTTTTTACATCAAAAATTTTGTTTCGACTGTCAGTAAAAAATTTTCCCATATGGCAAGAACTGCGTGGGACACGCTGTATATTGGCTAGCCACTTTATAAAACGCGGCCACATTCTAAAATAATCGTTTAGTTTGAATTATTTTATAATAAGGCTAGTGTTTTTAGCAAATTTATAAATTGGTCTATCAAATACGAGCCACATTCTCAAATAGATGATAGGATAGGATAAAGAAAATTTACAATTTAAATAGGAAAACCCAAAGACAACTAACCAAAAACTAACCAGGTAATAGGAGGTTGTTGTTTACGGTCCCCAATGCATCCTATTTGAGTGATAATAAATGTATATTACGTGTTTTAACCCAAATAGGATGCAATTATTGGGGACCGTAAACAACAACTTCCAAACTATTACCTAGTTCTGGATAGTTGTCGTTAGGTTTTCCTTCTTAAATTGTAAAATTTTCTTTTTTTTTATATATATATATATATATATATATATATATATATATATATATATATATATATATAATATTGCTTATAAAAGGTTGAAACTATTCTCTTCAATTAATAAGTAGAAAATTTATGTGCCATGCAGTAAAAAAATTATGACCAATTACCTTAAATAATATATATTCATAATTATACATTATTATCTTCTTGATACAAACAAAAAAAAGCAATAAAAGGTAGCCAATCAAAATATTCATATCCCTGTAGGTGGAGCCTTCTTTTTTTACCCGCACTATCTCGAGTACGTTAATAGACTATAAACACTTATCTACTTTTTTATTTATTGTTTTTTATCTATGGCTTGCACGGCTTCTACTGCATCGATGATTCCAGGGTACATTTCAGGGTACCGATCGACTTGAGGTCACTGAGAGAATCAGGTAGCAACAGGGAGACAAATTACTTGTTATTATCTATACTTTGTTTTGGGGTGATTGCATATACGACATTTACAGATAACTGTTTTCAAATAGTTTGGCTCTAAAAAGTTGATGACGGATCTATTATTTTGGGAACAAAGCAAATTATATAATAACTAAAAAGGTAATAATTTGATGACTGATTAAATCACACCCGTATTAATCTTGATAACAAAACAGTTTTTGCTTATTGTCTTAGCATACTGAAAAAAAATTGCTTTACTCTCACAAATCTAGTGATGTGTCATATTTTCCTTATTAATTTACAGGCTAAGATGCCTTATTTTGGGTAAATTTTATTTTTTTTAATAGGCACAAATTGTTTTGTCGTAATTTTAATCACTTTAACACACACAGTTAAATTATTACTATAGTTACAAACATTAAGTATTTTTTATTAAAACATAAAATATATTTAACATAAAACGCGTGGGTGCATTAGAGTTACTAAAATAGAACTAAATATTACAAACCAGAGTATCTAATAATTGTTTTGATTTGTTAATGACACAGTTCAAAGAAAATAGACGGGGTTGGTCAACTTGATGACTAGGTGTGTATTTTAAGTAATAATAAAATATATTTCGCTGCTGTTGATCGCTCTAGGTTTCTAAGAAATCTAAAGTACGTAAGATTAATGTTTTATATCAACTTAAACAGACACGCACCTATTAAAAATAAAACCTTAAAATATTTTTGCTTCAGCGAGGTAAAATAACTAAATACATTTAATTGAAAAGAATATTAGGAAAAAAAGTATCAACATTTTTCTTGGCAAAAAAAATGTATAAACTATCCTCAGTATTTTTTTCATTTAGTGCACTGAATTTTTACTTTTCAATCTTATCAATAGAGATCTATTGACATCAAATCGTCCTTGTCCTCGTCCTCGGGAATTTTAGTGTTCATGATAAGGATTGGCTAGGCTCTACAAAAACTGATACACAAGGCAGAGCAGCAGAAAATTTCGCAATCAGCAACTCGCTCACCAATCTAATTATGGAACCTACCTACTTTCCTAGGGTTCCCACCCATAATTCTAACCCCCTAGATATATTTCTTACTTCCACCCCCGAACTCTATGAAGCATCAGTAACTGCTCCCCTTGGTCGCTCTGACCCTGGTTTGGTCACCGTATCATACTCCACACATTTTGAGGCCACTGAACGCATGCCGCCACGAACCGTCTGGCACTACAACTCGGCCGACTGGGATGGTCTAAGAGATTTCTTTGCTAGCTACCCTTGGGATCCTACCTGCTTTTCTACTCACGATCCTTCCGAAATATGTAAACAAATTACCGAAACAATTCAACTAGTCATTGAGACCTATATTCCCCACACTAAAAAGAACCCCATAACTTCAAATCACAAACCGTGGTTTTCTAAATCCTGTGACAAAGCCAGACTTTTAAAAATTCAAGCCCACAAAAAGTTTCTTCAAAACCCCAATCCCGAAAATCGACAGGCTAGCATCGAAGCAAGAAATCAGTATAATCAGACCATCTCAGAAGCAAAAGACCGTTTTAACAATCGGATAAAGTTCTCTCTTGCTCAAATGGCAGTAAAGCTTTCTGGTCCTTTGTCAACAATATAAGTCAAAACTTTTGCACAAATTCTTTTCCACCTCTGAAGATGGAATTGTATGTAAGGAAAAGACGAACTATTTGCCAAACAATTTACTACCAATTCTACGATTGATCCTCCTATTAATCTTCCTCTTCCAACAGTTGTCCCTGTTTCTCATAAAATGTCCGATATCATCTTTAAAGTCAAACAGATCAAGCGTATTCTTTCTTCTCTTAATACTAAAAAATCTTTGAGCTGGATGGCATACCAGCAATCGTCTTAAAAAAATGTGCTCCCGAGCTTGCACCCATCCTAACTCGCCTCTTTCGAATCTCTTACGACACGGGCATATTCCCGTGACTATAGATCTATATCTCTTCTTTCAGTTGTTTGCAAAGTAATGGAAAAATTCATTAATTCCCAAATCTTAAAGTATCTGGAAAAACATAAGATCTTACATGATAGACAATATGGATTCCGTCACAGTAGATCCACAGCTGATCTTCTTTCCTTTGTCTCACACAACTGGAACAAGTCCCTTGAGTTTCTTGGTGAATCCCAGATCGTTGCTCTTAACATATCCAAAGCTTTCGATCAGGTCTGGCATGATGGGCTTTTTAACAAACTTCCTTCTTACGGTCTTCGCCCTAAGCTTTGCTCTTGGCTTTTCAGTTTCCTTTCTAATCGACGTATATCAGTTACTGTAGATGGTCATTCCTCCAGCTTCTACCAAATTAATGCTGGGGTGCCCCAGAGCTCAGTGCTGGCACCCACGCTGTTTCTTCTACACATTAACGATCTTCTCTCTTCCACAATCAATCCCATTCATAGTTTTGCTGACGATAGTACCCTCCATTCTAGTATTCAGTTTCTTAAGCCACCATGTAATTCTGACTTAGAAAACAAGCGCAGGACAATGCAGATATCTCTCTTACAAGACCTCAAACTTATCTTGGATTGGGGCGCCAAAAATCTTGTTCAGTTTAATGCCTCGAAAACACAGTCATGTTCGCTGTCGCGAAAAAAGTCTGCCAATGCTCATCCCTTACATATGAGCGGCCAAGTTCTGCAGAACAAAGAGTCGTTTAATCTTGTCGGCCTTACTTTTGAGAATAACCTTAAATAGCCTCGGTAGCTTCAAAAAAGCTTGGATTCCTCTTTCGAGACAGGAAATATTTCTCTTCTTCCAATCTGTACACTCTGTACGTATCCCGAATCAGACCCCCTTTAGAATATTGTTCTCATGTCTGGGGAATGGCGTCACCTACAACACTTAGCATTTTGGACTCCATTCAAAGAAGAGCCGTTCGTCTTATTAATGATCCAACGCTCACAGAAAGGCTTTCTCTTCTTGACCACCGTCGAGCTGTAGGGGATCTGTCGCTCTTCTATAGGTATTTTCACGGCTTCTGCTCAGAAGAATTGGCCAGTATAATTCCTTCTCAGGCGGCTCCCAACAGAGCAACACGTAGTGCAACCTTGATGCATGCTTTTACAGTTCAGTTAGAGAAGCCCCGAACTTCCCGCTTTCATCGTTACTTCATCCCTAGAGTGTCAAGACTGTGAAACCTGCAGCATGCAGAAGTTTTTTCTTCTCCTCCCAATCTCCAATGATCAATAATATAAAATTATTTTTAAAAAATTCAAATAAGATCAGTATATTTAGTGACATACTGTATATTAAATTGGTATACCATGTTAGTAATAGTTTTGTGTTTACTAAAATATTTTCATTAAACAAATTGACATATTAAACCCAAAATACAATTTTAAAAAATATACATTTTTACTTACCAAAAATTTCCACACCCTATTTTTTAAAAACTAGTCAGAGTTTTTCATTGTGCCCCTATGAACTTTTTATTAGAATGGTTAGCGCTATAAAATATCAAAAGATAACGAAAAATTAGCCATTCTCCATATAAATGAGAGTACTATTTTTTTGTTCACCATTTTGTCAATAATGAGCTTATTACCTGTTCCTTCCGTAATTGGAGTAAGAAACTGACACATTTAAAAAGAAAAACTTATAACTTTGAACAGTAGGCAGTAAGAAAACAAACTATATTTTTTTAAATTCCACAAAATGAGCAAATCAAAGCCTAAAATCAAGGGTTTATTGAGTAGATAAATTACCAATTAGCATAACAGAAGTTTTTAAGCAATACGACAAAAATTTTTGTTAGTACGTACAATCTTTATATTATCGAATTGACAACCTTTATTTTTTTAAGATTGTCTGGATATGGTTTTGTCAAAATTTTTAGTTACTAAACCACAAACATTTTATTTTATCGCTTTTGTAAAAGTAAACAGGACTTTATTTTTGAACTTTCCTGTACTTTTTTAAAAAACGAATATAGCCATTTTTTATATCAATAGATAGAGATTTTCACGAGGAATTCGGTGATATAGGGGCTACTGGGTTTATTTCCTGCGGTTCTGCTGCAATTGTCTAAAAACTGCATGATACTATAAGGATAGTTTCACCTGAAAAACCTGGCTGCCACAGGTCACAGGTGCTTATTTGTCAAAGTCAAGAATTTTAAAAATACGTTTATTACTTTTTGGAGTAGTTTTATAATGAGGTTTTTATCAGAAGAACGGCTTCAAATTATAACTCTCTATTATAAATGTACAGAAAACGCCAGGGAAACACAACGAAGATATGTTGCAAATTTCCAACGAAATATATCAGTATAAACGATTTTAAAACTGAAGGCCTTATTCGAAGAAACAAAATCGTTACATATTAGAAAAAGGACTACAATGAAAAAAAGAAATCGGGATCGAGCTGTTCTAAATTATTTTACTTTGTATGCCATGAAGTCAATTACTGACGCAGTTAGGTATGGCCCTGCAAGAAAAAGAGTAACCTATGCGACGATTCAAAAAACACTGAAATATATCGAGTATCTTCCATGTCACGTTCTTCCAGTGCAGCATTTAACACGTGAACAAAAGGAACTTCGCTTTCAATTTGTTTCCCAAATTTTAATCCATGAACAAGATAACAATCCTACCCTGTTTCAAACGATTCTTACGACGGATGAAGCTACGTTCACTCCATCGGGAATGTTTAACCGACGCAATAGAATTGTCGGGCCAATATTCTATGAGGGATCCTTAACTGGAGAAAGATATGTCAATCTTCTTGAAAACGATATTGAGGACATTTTCAAAGAATTGCCACTTGAAACGTATGGCAAAATAATTTGGCAACAAGACGGAGCGCCGCCCCATGCTGTTCGTCAAGTTGTGCAGTATCTCAATCGCCGATACAATCAGTGGATTGGACGTTATGGCACTATTAGATGGCCACCTAATAGTCTAGATATTACAATTTTGGACACTTTTCTATGGGGTCACTTAAAGAATGTGGTTTACCAAAATGGGAACACAAACACGGAAGAAATGATAGAAAAAATCGTAAATGAAATTAATCGTCTTAACCAAGAACCTCAAATAATATCGGCGAGCTTAGAAAGGCTAAGGAGGGGTTATAGATCATGTTTCAAAAATAACGGGGGTAATATAGAGCATTTAAATTATTAGTAATATTATAATTTTTTGTTATAAGGGTTCTTATGACCACTATGTTTTACCTCGTATTGTATTTTAATTTTTCCATATTTTGTAATTTTGCTGCTTGGTTTAGAAATAGATATATCATATCATGTTTAGCATATAATATAATTTAAAGTCGTGCTTTTGATGAAAACTTTATTACAAAACTACTCCAAATAGTAATAAACCTATTTTTTAAATTCTTGACTTTGACAAATAAGCACCGGTGACCTGTGGCAGCCAGGTTTTTTCAGATGAAACTATCCTTATAGTATCATGCAGTTTTTAGACAATTGCAGCAGAACCGCAGGAAATAAACCCAGCAGCCCCTATATTACCGAATTCCTCGTGGAAATCTCTATCTATTGATATAAAAATATACGGGGTACATTTCATTTAAAAAATACGTCACTTGTGCTGTAAGTCTTTTGTTTTTGTTTCAAATGTTTTTCTGATTAGAATAATGAATTCTACGGAAAAAAAAATACACGAAATGGCTTTATTCGTTTTTTAAAAAGGTACAGGGAAGTTCAATAATAAAGCTCTGTTTACTTTAAAATGATTAACACTGTACATTTATGTTTTACCTTTATAGGGGAAATTGACACCAACCGCAATGATGAGGCGTCGGGTCGACATTACCAAACAAAACATTTTTTAATTTGTTTACTGGTAAGTAAAATATCCTTAAAAGGAAAATTTTAAGAGGTATTTAAATATCGAAAAATCAAAAAGAGCCATCATACAAAAGTCGAAAGTTTTGATTAGTATCTGAAAAACGAAAGACAATCGAACGACCTAATGATGTCATAGTTTAAAACATGCCAAACAAAAAAAAATGAGCTACAAGCAAATATTTAAATCGTGATTTTTATTATTTTGCTAATATCTTCCGAACTAAATTTTCCAGAAGAAAATTACTTTCACAGTCAAAGTCAACATTAACTCCCATGAAATTTTTCCGATTCAAACATTTCTCTATCTTGTATATTAAACATGATATCAATACATCTAGGCCAAATTTGAGACACACTGATAGCTTGGCAGGCCCTTGCAAAAATTAACCAGAACTAACTCACATGGTAGAAGAAATATATTTATAGAAAATGCACAAGTTTGTTATGCCAATTTTTTATGTGATCTAACTTTTGAATATATCCAAAAATGCAATATTAAAGCACCTACAATAAATTTAACTATTCCTATTTTTTTTTTTTAATTTATGTATGCAATCTCCATATTACTTTAATTTTTATTTTAAAATCTTATTTTTATATTACCCTATACGTTTTCGGTCAACTTGCGTTAAAATCCCTGGTGGAGAGAACAGGAGCCTTCGAGAGAAACGAGAGACCTTGAAATCAAAGAGATACCTCAAGGGAAACGAGAAATTCATGGCGAGAGAAGGGTGTTCTCTCGTCTCGTCGCTAGTCTTTAAATAAGAGAAAAAGCAGTCTTTAGACGAGACGAGGACAAGCGGCAACACTAAATTGTCTCCAAGATTCCAATACAAACATCATCACTTTGAGACACACTAAACAATAGACAAAGAAAAAAAGACAAAAAGTTTATTAATGTGAGACATCCAATCAGGCTTACACACGTCCAAAGGTTTGAATACAATTTGCAAATATGTTATTTAACAATACATAGTAAATCATTTAGGAATTACAATTTAAAATGAAGTCAAAAACAGAAGGAGATTATACACGGATCCATAAAATTTTATTAGGCAATTATGTCACTAAAATTGTTTTTGTAATATTCCTCTAGTGAATAGAAACATTTCTAAAGTAAATATTTTTTTACTACAAATTTAAATTTTTTGGAGGGTAGCTGATTTATAGAAAGGGCAAGAAATTAAATAATTTAGGACCATAGTATGATATGCCTGTTGGAATATATATTTTTCCTATTTCTCGTTAGATGGGAATGCGTGCCTTTATGTGTTGTGTAGTTTGTGTTATTTTTTTTGTGTTAAAGTAAACAATGAAAAATATATAAGCAAGGGAAAGTAACTCTATTTAATTCCATAAAAAGTGGCTTGCAATCAGCCCTGTAGTCTACTCCCTTTATGACACGTATAGCTCTTCGTTGTAAACTTTGTATTGTATTGTATTGTAATGAATGGGGTTGCTCGGCTCTAGTGTAGCCCTCCTTCACTTCGACCTAAAGAGATCTTTTGTGAATACCCTTCGTTGTTTAGTGCCCGGTAATTCCTATACCTTTAGCAAAGTTCAGGATACTACGCGGTGCAAGCTGAATAATATCTCTAGGAGTAAGATATACCCCTTCGAGGTATTTAAGCCGTTGTCGAGTCAGTTCTCTGCATTCACAGAGAATGTGTTCCGCAGTTTCGTTTGCCTCGTGACAAAACCGACATTGTTCATCCTCAGTCTTTCCCATTTTTTTGAGGTGATACCTCCAAGGGCCATGTCCTGTTAAGAAGTCGGTAACCAGTTTAAGTTCATTTTTTTAAAGTTTCAGTAGCTTCTTTGTGTACTTAGGTGAATGCGAAATAAATCTTTTCGCCTGCTTTTGTCCTGGAATGATGTTCCAGTAAGTCTCTTTTTGACTTTTTTCCCATGTTCTGAGTTCCTCGTAGAGATGGCCTCTAGTGGTGCCATAGAAGGGCTCATGTCCATAGAATGGTCTCTGTGCTCCTTCCTTGGCGAGTTGATCGGCAATTTCATTGCCCTCCACTCCTTCATGTCCTGGTACCCACTCCAGAGTAACTCTGTTGTGTTTGGCTAGTTAGTATAGTGATTGTCGGCATTCCCAGGCCAGCTTTGAATTAAAAGTGCATGAAGTCAATGCCTTTAAAGCAGCCTGGCTGTCCGATAAAATATATATGGTTGCGCCTCGAAGGCCTTTTTTGGCACATTCAGAAGCGCAAATGTCAATTGCATAAATTTTAGCTTGGAAGATGGAGGGAGCCTTGCCGAGAGACTTTGATAGTCTACATCTAGGTCCAAAGTTACCCGCTCCAACCCTCTGTTCCATCTTAGATCCATCAGTGTAACAGACAAGTGAGCCTTTTTCATGCTTTGGTGCATTCACACTCATAGTTTGGCGGTCTTGAATAACCACTTCATAAGAGCGCTGGAAGTCCCGCACTATAGGCATCATGTCCGTGGGTTTGGTCAGGGCTTCAATCTTGATTTTTTCCAAAATTTTAAGGTGACCAGTCAGGTCTCCTGACTTTATATTTTGTGTCTGGATTACTCTGGAGGCACTCAGTATCGCCTCCCTCTTTATGTGTTCCAATTTAATTTGAGATCGATGTGGAGGCCCAGAAAACAGACCGATTCAAGCGTGTTTTTATGTTCCATATGCTTTAATGTAAAAAACAAATGATCTGTTTTTGCCTCATTTAAGCTTAGCTGGTTTCTGTGAACCAATCAGCAACCCTTATCTGTGTATCCGCCACCTTCTCTCTCAGATTTTCTAAATCATTATCCTGCAATACTACAGTTGAATCATCCGCAAAAAGTATGAATTCAGCACCGGGATCGCCCCTTTCCACATCGTTGATATACATAGATGAGAAAGAGAAGCGGTCCCAGCACTGAACCCCGCCTAATGCTTTCAACTGCAGAGTATTTACCATTTTAAGTCCACATACTGTTTACGATTTAATAAGTATGAACTAATAAGTTGAATGATGTGATCGTGAAAATCATAATATTTTAGTTTAGATAGAAGGTCCACAGAGACACAATCGAAGGCCTTGCTCAGGTCACAAAACAATGCTTCCGCAATAGCCCCATCATTAAAAGCCTGATTTATAATTTCTGTAATTTTTTTTTATGAACATTGTTGTTGAGCATGAATTTCTGTTATGTATACAATCTTTTTTAATTTCGAAGAAAACATTTATGGCAACTTTATCTCCAAAACAGAAAGTATGTGGAATTCTGATCACTATTATTATTATTATTAAATTTTTTGTGAAGAATAATTTCGAATTACTATTTTGCAAGTCACTTTAGTAATATAAATACATTTATTTTATCTAAGGTTATTAAATCTAGAGGTAAATTGCATTTTTTAGTTAGTCGCAACAACATCGGTGTTCTATGAAAACATTAAAATATGATTTATTTGTTGTCTTAGTCGGCCCAAAAGCTTTTCGCTTCTTGGGCGCGTTATTGATCCCACGCCACCCTCGGCCGTGCCTGAAGACATGCTAATGCCTCTGTTTTTTAAGCACCCACATACAGTTGTTATTTTGTCTTTGACCTGCCTTTAAACTTAGAGGTCAAAATTATATTTGTTTTAAAAATAACATAAAACATATCTTTAAAAGTCCATTCGCGCCGCGAAAATTGGATCAATTAGGGTTCGGGGCATAATGTTTTTCTCAAAAACGGTATAAGTTATCAATAATTTTCAAAAACTATATGAAAGCGAAAACTTAAATCTAGGCTTCTGCTGTAATAGTTTTTAAATTTGGATTTAGTTTTTAATATTTCCTTGAGTAAAAGTCACCCTAAAATCGGTTATGTTTAGATACTATTTTCTCTTAACTCGATTCCTATTTTAAAAATCCGTTACAGCAGAGGCATAGATTATTTCCTTACCTTTAAATTGGTGTATAGTTTATGTCATTTAAGTGAAAAATAGTTATCAAAAAACGTTATCTCCTGTTGACTTGCAAAGTCTAAAAAAATAATATTAAAATAATTTAGCTATTCACAGTCGTTGAAATACCGGCTTGTTGGGAGGAGCTTAGTGGGTCAGGACCACACTTAAGCGTAGTTCATAAGCTTGCGAAATGCGATTTACGAATTACGAATTCGCAAAATTTTCCGCCGGTTTTTTGGTATTTCATAGCGCTGCGACTGCAGAATTTTAGATTTAGTGCTGGAACTGTTGGCAATATGCAAGATGGTAGGTATTGACGCCTATTGACGTTTTAATTATTTCCCTTCTTTAAAACTTTTTGTGTTATTTATTTAATTTTTTAACAGTATTGTATCTTATGCTAGGTTTTTTTTCTGTGTATTGTTTTAATACATTTATAATGCTTTGGTCGTCAGTGAATAATAAGGATCAAGTTGAAAATTTTGTACTGGTGAAGAAGGGCTATTGCATTTACTGACCTTCATAATTGCATCCTTTTAAGGTGGTTTATTAAAACAAAAACAACAAAAATAGAATATACTTTATTCATAAGTCTTTATACAGGCAAATAACATAAAATAAAATAAGAAATTACATTAAAGATCACAACTTATTTTAACCTTTGAGCATATACTTATAGAGGAAGCCTTGCTACTAGGCAGCCAGCGAGACGACAGAAGAATTGGTATAACCTTCCTCTCGCTTCTCTTCTCATTGGTCGGTGAGAAGGATATATGCCACTCGTCGTGCTGATTCTAAAGGTCTTCTGGACCAATTAGCACGTTGGAGCAGAGAAAATTATATTTTGATTATCTTTCTCTTTGCCCTTTGCACCTCTTACGGGGGGGCTAAATCAGTAGGAATATCTGGAAACTTTAAACTTTTATTTTATTTTACTTGAAATCACAACTGCTATGTGCTTTAAAAAACATATAGAGAATGCCCAGGTTTGTCATGAAATAAAGATCTTTAAAATCTAAAAAGTTATTTATCGAAAAAAAACCCTAGTTTTCTTTATTTTAAACCCAAAAAAACCAACAGATCCCGCTTTTTCCTCGTTCGTAAATTTGCCCCAAGCATAAAAACATACAGAATTTGCATTTTACAGCCCCTTTATAGACCTTTTCTCATATTATATATATATATATATATATATATATATATATATATATATATATATATATATATATATATATATATATATATATATATATATATATATATATATATATATATATATATATATATATATATATATATTATATATATATATATATATATATCTATATATACTATATATATATATATATATATATATATATATATATATAATATATATATATATATATATATATATATATATATATATATATATATATATATATATATATATTATATCATATAATGTACGCACTATTATATATATATATTTATATCATATATATATCTACTATCTCTATATATATATATATATATATATATATATATACATCTAAATCCCTTATGAGGAAGTTGTGAACCGTAGTAACTTTAATCTTTAAATATTCGATTGAAAAATTTTTCCACAGTATTTTTGGATTTCAGCTGCTCGTTGATTTTGCAATTTTGCGGAACTTGCACTATGCAGGGTTATCATTAAAGTAATTTTCGCTTCTACAAATTTATTTATTAAATAATCCTATATTTTTGTGCATTTATCTGTTTCTTGGTATTAATGACATTTTAAGTCGGACATATATAGATCCGTAATTCTTGTCTTAGAGGGTACATTATTTATACATAATTGACTGGATAAAACACACCAAATAGATATCTTTACTTCTAAGTCTTTAGCGGAAAATCATAAAAAACATAGTAATAATTAAGCAAATTGATTTACCTTTAGCATATGAACTAGGCTTTAATAGCATTTAACGAAGACAAAAATTAATTTTACATATTTAACCGCCTACGCTGATCATTGTCTTAGAGTTACTATGGTTATTTAGCCATCTTTAAAAATTGATGACGATAAAAAGATTATATAGATACATTTGTATTTGAAATACAATCTGGTACCAACAGATGAGTAGTAGTAGATATGCTAAATAAAATTTTTGTATTTATGCAGAAATACAACATGTTTCTAAAACATAGGAGAGCATTTAAAATAAAGAGACTTTTCTTGATTAATTTATGACTTTTTATTACACTTTCACATATACATACTTATTGTTTTGAAGATCATCAGATGTTCACACCTATAAAAACCCCAAATATATTATGTATATAATATTTATTGAATTTAAATATATTAAAGATAGTAATATATGAAGTCATTGATTACTTATATATATATATATATATATATATATATATATATATATATATATATATATATATATATATATATATATATATATATATATATATATATATATATATATATATATATATATATATTATATATATATATATATATATATATATATATATATATATATATATATATATATATATATATATATAAATATTACATGGCCCAGAGTTAAAACCGTAGTAATTTAATCTTTGAGCAACCCCAAAAATCACAGTATCTATACCCAATACGCATGCTCGTGGTCTTCAATTTTTGCAGATTCGCCAAATTTTAAATTAAAGTCCATTTTCCCGCTTCTCACATTTCAAATTTTTGAAACGCAAAAAAGTGACATTAACCTCTTGGACAACTGACATATTTTAAGTCGACCAATAAGAACCCCGTCAAATTTTCCCGCCCCTAGTTTTAAATATTGATCGCAAAAAACTTAAGAATAAGAGAGCTACAATTGACACATTTGAAATCGACCAATCAGAACAAGTTTCGCAATTCGCAAATCGCATTTCGCAAGCATATGAACCACGCTTTAATAGTGCATTTACACGACAACAATCATGTTTATTTGTGGTTCGGGACATAACGTTTTTTATTTAGATTTTTTTACAATAGAGAAATACATTATACGTAAAAGTAACATATTTGACGCCGACGTTCCGTCTTAGGACTATTTTTACAAAAATTTATATAATAAAAGAGGTTTATTATTGATTTGTAAAAACAATGTGGTACCAATAGACCGAGAGCTGGTAACGATTTTAAAGATGATGTTTTGGCATCGTTACTTTTAGATATTATAAACAGTGTTTCTCAGAAACTGCAGACTTTTGAAAAATAAAGATGGGACAATAATTTCTTGGATTAATTTATACTTTTAATTAATTTCACTTTCACATATACAGGGTGTTCATTGTGTTGGTCACCGGTGTTCACTTTCCTATTTTAAATGGTACACCCTATTTATTACTATATATTTAGGAAGCGCTTCCAAAGACAGGTTCAACGATATGTAACAGTATGGGTCTGTGTCGCAGCGTTTCGAATTTATTGAAGTTTTTCTTTAATTTTTGACCTATTTTTAAATTAATACAAATACGGCAAATATTCCTTTTTTTAAACTTTGTTTACGTAAAAGGAATAACAGAAGCTTATTTTATTTATATTAGCAGGCAAATTTTTTTAAATTTTAAAAATGTTACATTGTTGCCATGTTTTGTCTATCGTAAAATTTCTTGAGTTTTTTAAATTCAACCCCCTGTATATAATACCAAATATATATAAAGAATTAAAAAACCTTTTCAACGATGTATAACAATATGTGTCGGTGAGTCACCGTTTCGAACTTATGAATAATTGTCTTCAGGAAAAGTATTTTTCTTTTTCCAAACATACTACACCTTGTATACTTTATATTATGAATTAATATAGGAGATTTGGTTCGCTCATTCTTAACCAAATTTATTGTATTGATTCATAATATTAAGTATACAGGGTGTAGTGTGGTTGAAAAAAGAAAAATATAACTTTTCCTGAAGACAATCATCCAATTATTCGAAACGGTGACTCGCAGACCCATGTTGTTACAATAGTTAAAAAGGTCTTTTAATCCTTTTTCATAAATTTGTTATTATAAACATGGGTTTGCATTTAAAAAATTCAAGAAATTTTACGATGGACAAATCATGGCAACACTGATTTATTTTTAAAATTTAAGATAAGCTTTTGTAATTTTTTTTACGTGAAAAAAATTACAAAAAAGGAATATTTATCTTCTTTTATTAACTTAAAGATGGATCAAAAATGAAAGAAACACGTCAATAAATCCGAAACGTTGCGACAGAGACCCATACTGTTATATATCGTTGAACTCGTCTTTGGAAGCGCTATGTAAATATATAATAATATATAGGGTGTCCCATTTATAATAAAGAAGTGAACACCGGTGGCCAACACAATAAACATCCTGTTTATGTGAAAGTGGAATTAATTAAAAACATAAATTTAGTCAAGAAACTTTTATTCAAACTTTTTTTCTCAAAAGTTTGCAGTTTTTGAGAAAATTGAGAAAATGTGTAGGAGCCTAATAAAATGCCCACCCTGTACAGGGTGTCCTATTTTCGTGTGTTTTACGGGGTTTCTCGCTTATGAGTGAAGTTACAAAGATGCGGTTTTCGCGACACCTTGCTACTTTTTTGTCAAACGAAAGATGCCGCAAACAGATTTGTCCTAGCCCCCTTAGTTTCTTCGCTACAGGGTGATTTTAAAAAAGTTGTATTTTCGGTTACCCCTCGTATCTCAGGTATGTGATAACTTATCGAAAAGATAAAAACGGGCTTTTATACAACTTTTTACGCAGAATACAGTGACGTACTTGAAATTTTTCTCGGATTTACTTTCTTTGAGATATTAGCCAAAGTTGCACTTTTTTAAATGGAACACCCCGTATATTTTTTCGTCATATTATTTGCCACTCTGAGAGCTTTCCAAAAATATAATATAGTCGAAACTTATTTTTATAAACAGCATGAAAACATGCAATTATTTACTTTTTAACATAGGCGGCTTTGGTTTAAATTAATGACAGTCAAATTAATCAACATCAAATGATTGCTATTGAATTTTTTAATGCTAGTTCCTAGATTATCGTTATCATTTTTCTAAAAAATATGGCACAAAACCAAAATTTTGAACATTTTGAAAAGTATGATATGAATAGATGTTTCATATTATCCAACGAAGACGTCGATGAGGCGGCGGAGCTTTATCTAAATAGGTACGTTAGAAGAACGAATAATATTTTTTTCAAATTTGACTTTTTTCTCGATTTCTATATAGATATCCTGAAAGAAGACAGCCTGATAGGCGCATATTTCGTAAAATACAAAACAATCTGTTTCAATATGGATCATTTAATAAACCTAGGCCGAAAAATTATAGTAAAGATAATGAAGTAGCTGAAATAAATGTTTTGGCATCAGTTGATAATACCTCAGGGACACCTTGCAGGCAAATAGAAGAAAATATCGGAGTATCCAAAACAAAAGTCGAAAAAATATTGAAACGACATAAATTCAAACCTTACAAGTATAAACTTGTGCACAATCTTCATCCTGGCGATCCTGAGCGAAGAGTGGAGTTTTGTAACTGGTTTCTCAATATGTGTGAAAGGCAGAATAACTTTGAAAGGAAGGAGGTCGGACGAAGCCCATTTTACCAGTGCGGGTATCCTCAATAGGAATAACTCAAGGTTTTGGAGCCAGGAAAATGAACAAGTTATTTTTCCCAGGGAACGCCAGGGAAGGTTTGGATTCAATGTTTCTTGTTTCATTTTGGGAAGAAGAATTGAATATTGTATTTACCAAGGAAATTTGAATTCTGATAGATACATACAAATCCTTCAAGAAAAAGCAATGACTATTATGGAAGATATTCCCTTGGTTCAAGTAAATGACATCTATTTCCAACAAGATGGAGCTCCGGCTCACAACTGTCACGTGATACAACACTGGTTGGAACAGCACTTTCCTAATCGATTTATAGCCACGCACGGACCTATTCGATGGCCACCACGGTCTCGGACCTCTCAGTTTTAGATTATTTTTGTGGGGATATTTAGAAGGTAAAATATACTCGAGGAGGTATGAAACAATTGAGGAATTAAGAGGCCACGAAAATACCTTTAAAGAGTTGCGACCCGCACTTTCATATTTGAAAATGCTTTAAGAAGACTACAGACGCTATGCCAACAATGCATAACACATCATGGTCACCAATTCAGAACAGTATTTATAAAATCAGTAGTTAAGTTTGTCTTTTAAGGCTAAGAACAATTCTAGCATAAAATTGTTATTTTTATCCATTAGGTTGTCTTGTTAATAAATGTTTATATTACTAGATTATTTTTTGGTGCGAGAAGCATTTGACGTTGATTAATTTGACTATCATTAATTTAAACCAAAGCCGCCTATGTTAAAAAGTAAATAATTGCATGTTTTTATGCTGTTTATAAAAATAAGTTTCACTATATTATATTTTTAGAAAGCTACTCCAGTGTGGCAAATAATATGACGAAAAAATATACCATTTAAAAAGTGCAACTTTGGCTAATATCTCAAAGAAGTAAATCCGAGAAAATTTTCAAAGTCGCCACTGTATTTTGCGTAAAGTTCTATAAAGCCCGTTTTATCTTTTCGATAAGTTATCAGATACCCTGAGATACGAGGGTAACCGAAAATACAACTTTTTTAAAATCACCCTGTAGCGAAGAAACTAAGGGGCTAGGACAAATCTGTTTGCGGCATCTTTCGTTTGACAAAAAGTAGCACGGTGTCCGAAGCCGCATCTTTTGTAACTTCACTCATAAGCGAGAAACCCTGTAAAACACACAAAAATAGGACACCCTGTACATTAAGTATGGAACAAATTCATTATATGCTAAAGCAAAAAAAATTGAAAATTTCCTCGAACACCCCAATAATAATTTTAAATTGCGCATTTTATAGCATAAAATATAAATATACAGGGTGACTTATGTAGTACATATGACGTCATCGACGATTTTTTTAAATGGAAAACCCCATATTTATTCCAGATTTATAATCTCCAAGAAGGGTTGATTTTAAAAACATAAAACACTTGGTTTAAGATGGCAGTTTCGTAGTTACAGGGTGTTAGAGAAATGTATACATAATGTATAAAACAAATTCATTATTTGTTAAGGCAAAGAATCATTGAAAATTTTCTTGAACACGTTCAAAATCTTCCATATTTTGAATTTTTACTCAGAGGGTGGGAAATCGTTGAAAAAAGTTTTTGAAAGTCGTGCGAAACGCGAAAAACGGTGAACGAAGCAGAGTAGAGTAGCGGTATATTAGTCCGGGTAAATCTGTAATTTATCATTAAATGATTTTGGAAGGTCATGAATCAAAATAAAACCTTTTGCATTCTCTTTAGAAACAGATCAACTACAAAGTGTCAGAAAAAAATAGTGGATCCTACGAAAAGGGTTTTTTTAACCCATTTTTCACCCTTTTTACCCCGCACGAATATAATTAATAAAAAACTTTTATAGGTTTTTGGGGCTACTGAATTCAAATATGATTAAAAATTACATTAGAGGGCTAAGAAGGACTAAATTCACCCTTTTTAATACATTTAACTAAAAAAGAGTTTTTTCCTTATTTTTATTAGTACATATAGGTTTTTTTGGGCTACTAGAGTCGAATATAATATTAGAAATTAAATCCCGGGGTTTTTAAAAGGGGCCCAAATTTTGCTAGAAAAGTTTTTTCCCCATTTTTAATGGTACCTATATATAAGTTTTAATGGTACTTTTTTTAGCGACGTGTATATTTTAAGGGTGTAGGGGGCAAAAAAGGGTAAATTCAGCTCTTCTAAGCCCCTAAATGTAAATTTTAATATTATATTCAATTTGGCCAAAAAGCTACATTAACATTAAATGTGGAAAAACTTTCTTTGGAAATGTATGTTTTTGGTGTGGGGGGGTAAAATTTTGCCCTTCTAAGCCTAAAAGTAATTTATTTTTTGCTGGCTAAAAAGGGGAAAAAAACGGTTAAAAGATTGGGGAAAAGGATTTACCATTTTTATTCGACACTTTGTAGTTAATTTATTTCTAAAGAGAATGCAAAAGGCTTTATCTCGATTCATGGCCTTTCAAAATCATGTAATGGTAAATTACAGATTTACCCGGACTAATATACTTTTCCCCTCCGCTGGCTCGCTTCCCACTATCGCTACTCTACTCATTGTCAGCTTCGCTCGCCGTTTTTCGCCTTTCGCATGACTTTCAGATACTTTTTTCACCCCTGACCGAAAAATTGAAAATATGGAGAGAAAGATTTTGATCTTTACTTTCATATGCCGTTCTCAGAATTAAAATATATTGATCTTCCTTAAAACGGTGAGCCTCGCAAAAAAAGCCCTTATTTTTTTGACGAGCCCCAAATCGAAAAATATAATTCCGACAGAAACCATCTTTTCCGTAGTTAAACTACACATGATTAAATATCATTTGCCGAATAGTTTTTTTTCCAACAATGCGCAAAGTGATACTTTTCCGCACGCGACTTCAAGGGGGAAAAGTCACTTTTCGCGCTTAGGGAACAAAATTTTTCCACGAGCGTCAGATAATAAATATTAAAGCAATGATTATTTTTAAATTATGTTTAATCTGAAAGAATATACAACATTTTTATAAATGGGAATTATTTGTTGATAACATTTACAACAAAAGAACAGTTATTAGCATATTGTAAATTAATTGCAGAACCTGTAATTTCATTTGGGTGGCTTGTGGAAGCGCTTTTTGGGACGGCTTGATAAAGGGTTTGGGCTGCTCGGGAGGGAGTTCATGGTCAATATTTATTCGACATACCCCTTTTCTGATTTGTGGTTTCATCAATGTAGCTCTAGCTACAGCCGTTGATTTCAACCCAAGTCGCTTGACATTAGTAATTCCTTCTCCAGAATCGCTAACATAGTCGCAGAGGATCGACGAAAACTATGTCCAGTGTTTCCTGGATTTTTAATTTTAGGTATGCAGCAATTTCTGAAGGCATTTTATTTATTTTTGAATTTTTTTCCCCACACATTGCGTACCATGCTCCTTGTTTATACTGGACAAAAACGTCTGTGTGGGGTATGTGGTTTTCGAAATTTGCATATTTACGGTACAATTGCAGATAAGTCCTTTATTTGTTTCATCGGACATTAAAATTCTGGAAGTGTTTTTTTTTTTACCACTATCAAATTTTCATTTCCTGTATGTCATCAATCATTATTTTTGTTTTCATCTCTCCAAAAAGCACCGGCTAATCAAAAAATTGTAGCAACTTTTATTAGAAGGTAAAATTTGGTGTTCTTTATGAATCTTGAAACTTCTTCTTTGCTGGAAGTTTTGTTTTTTTTTTTGCCGGTATCCCATTTTGGTGTTTAAGTGTGATGTTAGCTTGAAATATGAACTTAAATCAGGGTTTTTTTTTCACTTTGAGGACACATTTTAAGATAGAGTACTTACTCCATAAAGTATTAGGTTTAATGTTTTTGCAAATCAAAATGGGCCCAAAAGAACACTTTTCTTTAATCTTTTTGTCCCCTTGCTGGAGCACCAGTTTTGAAATGACTAAAATGATTCTCATATTTTCACGAGTTTTTGCTTAATAAATTCAAACTTACGGTATTTGCTCATCCAGATAGAACCCTGGAGCTCCTCATCGGAACTACTCATTTAAAAAAATTATTTTTGTCGGATTTTTTTTAAATTTAAAAAAAGATACTATGACGCCTTTTCATTAAAAATGCTTTTTGTATTGAAATTCATTTGTGCAATTGCTTGTTCATATGGAAACGAAGAAAAATCTGACATTGTTAAAATCACCAAGATTACATATTGTTGTGACTTGTCATATTCATTTATTATTATTATACAGGGGAATTAAAAAAAATTTTTTTTTTTTTTTTTTTTTTTGTTTTGGGTTTATATTGAAAATTACGAACAAACAAAAAGAGAATAAACTAAAACTTTAATGGCTTCGATATTGCATGAAATAACCTACAATTACTAAAATACATATAATTTGCTACCTGTAAGATTTTTGAGTAGTTTTTATTTCCGCACGGCGTGCAGAATATTTTACTTTTCCGCAGGGCCGGGGGAAAAGTGGACTTTTTACACCCGGATTAAACTTTTTAAAGCACTCCACTTAGTAGTGTCCCTTTAGGTAATTTATTTTACACCAACTCGAATGAGAGGAAATCAAACATTTATTAAAACACTTTAAAATAGGAGAACTTATATTTATTTTACTGTAAGCATTGGTTTTGACATAATAACAGTAACCTAATTTCTTATAATCCCTCCATTTTAAAAAGTTTTAAATTTAATTTATGACTAGTTTTACTACATTTATTGGCACATTTGAATTTTTCACTTAGGCATTCTTATTCTTAACTAAAATTACTAAAAATAACTACTCTAAGACTTCTAAAACAAAGCAAAATAAAATAGATTCGTGTTAAGCTCTAACCTTACCGTTTTCTACAATAGAATTTAAATTACATTTAAATTTCTCCTAAATTTGAGTAAAATGGCTATTCTAAACTCAACAATTACTGTTTAACAAAAAACCGACAAATTAACTATTTTATAAGTGTATTAACTTCTAAAGTTTTTTTTTTTTAATATAATTAATTATTATTTGGGAAGTTTAGTGCATAACTTCGAGTATATACCTTAGAGCAGCCCTGCGCTTGGGATGCAAACAACACGGAGAGGAAAAAAAAAACCCCCAATTTTTTTTGCCCCCTGCAAAAAGAAAAGTTTGTATTCCCCCTCCTACTAAACAATCAGCTCGTTGAAGCGAAAGAGAAAGGTTAGTGTGTGGTTTTTCTTCCCACGCTGGGGCATTGGAAAAAGGGAAAGGTTCCTCAATAAATATATGCTCGTAGGTGCAAACAGTCTATTCGCAATTCAAGTCCTTGGTTATTAATCTAAATAGATAATTAAAAGTAGCAAAAATTAATGAAATATTTGTCATAATAACCCACTGAGTTTATTTTCTTGATTTCAATATATATCCTTAAAGATCCTTTACTCCCACAAGTTACAAAATTTCTCCGAATCAATATGTTTCTTAACTAATTTGTGTACTAATACTGGTATTTGCATAATGCCTACAAACTATTTATCATCATAACCCAACACTTCCCAAACCCAAGATTATCTATAATGGTAAAAAAACTAAAAACACTTTCCCTAGCACTTATTAAACTAATAAAAAACTTGTGCTATTTACTTCTAAATCCAACGTTTCGTCTTAGAGCATTTATCATCAACTTTAAAAATACAGATAGAAATTTTTATTGTATATTTTAAAAGTCCTGTGTGTCCTTAAAATACCCATGTATTATATTTAATTCTTTGGTAATAAAAAAAATATATTTTCAGCATAAAAAATAGAAAGAAAGAGAAATGATAAGACAACTTTTTATTAATAAGAGATATTTATTAAACTTTTCTAAATAAGCTATTAAAAAGTGTTTAAAAATATTCTAAAGAGGAATTGAAACAAAATAAATTATTAATCAAAGTACATAATGAGTTTCATTTCTTTTCTACGTATATTTCAAAAAGTAGTTTAAATTTCAAAATTTTATACAATAAATAATAAAGCACTTTCTGTAATTAGGACTTATCTCACCCTGTATCTGCCTATACAGGGTGTCCCAGAATATGTGGGCAATCTCTCGGAGTCTAATAGAAAACCCAAAAATATTATAACAAGTTCCCATCAACTTTTTTTATACGAGTCCTCCCTACGGAGATACAGGTACATAACGGACGATCCTGGAAAACGTTTTTTTTTAATAACTTTTAAAATACTAGGCCTAATTTAATATTTTTTTAATATGATGGTTTCTAGATAAGTCTTCTTATAATGAACCCATTAAATCATATTTGGCTTATTTAGTTTGCCAGGGACGGACTAGCTCTGACACAATAATAGCAATTTTTTTAAAACCCCATATGATAAAGGCTCAACAATATTATTTTGAGATAGCTTTTACCTTAAACTAAAAAAAAAAGATATTCTTGATTGACATTAATAAAATCATCTGTTTACGAGTACTAAAATATTATGTTTGGATTTTTTTTACATTATACAGTGTTTTTTTCTAACTGTACGTCAATATTTAAGGAGGCAATTTTTGAGTCCATTTTAAGAAGACAATTTCATATGAACGTATGTCCTAAACGTCTTAACTCTTGAGATACGGGGTAGTAAAATTTTTAAAATTAAATCATTTAATATTAATATCTGTAATACCACTTTAGATATTTTTATAAAATTTGGCATATACGTACTATGTATCAAGAAGCATTTTTTAGTGAAGGTACAGCATTTTTTTTTATTTGCCAAAATAGGCAGGTCAAATTCTGTACGAACGCCACTGATGGAAATGAAAAAAATGTGGTACACTAAAAAATGCTTCTTGATACACTTATGCCAAATTTCATTAGAATATCCAAAGTGGTATTACAGATATTAATAATAAATTATTTATTTTTAAAAAATTTACCACCCTGTATCTCAAAAGTTAAGACGTTTAGGACATACGTTCTTATAAAGTTTTCTTCTTAAAATGGACTTAAAAATTGCTCATATTGACGTACAATTAGAAAACACCCTGTATGATGTAAAAAAAAATACCAAACCTGATATTTTATTTCTCGTAAACGGTTGATTTTATCGAAGTCAATCAAGAAATATTTTTTTTACTTTAAGGTTAAAGCTATCCAAAAATAATATTGTTGAGCCTTTATCATACAAGGTGTCAAAAGAATTGCTATTATTGTGTCAGAGTTAGTCCATCCCTGGCAAACTAAATAAGCCAAATATGATTTAATGGGTTCATTTTAAAAAGACTTATCTAGTAACCATCATATTAAAAAATATTAAATTATGCCTAGTATTTTAAAAGTTATTTAAACAAAAACGATTTTCAGGGGCGTCCGTTATGTACCTGTATCTCCGTAGGGAGGGTCATAGAAAAAAAGTTTATGGGAACTTGTCATAACATTTTTAGGTTTTCTATTAGATTCCGAGAGATTGCTAACATATTCTGGGACACCCTGTATAGTAAAACAACGGAATAGTAAAAATAGAAAAATATTACCCATAAAATAATTCGGTGAATAGGCAGATCTAACACGAATCTTAACATAAAAGTATCACCCCGAAATTAAATAAATATGATTATATAAATACTATTTACTAATACTGATAAAAAATGAAACTAAAAAGGTTAATAGTTAATGTTTCTTGTTGAAATATTATTTCGCAGTCATATGCTAATTACGAATTATGTTGGTTATAGGCGTTTTATGTAAATTTGCAAAATACTTTTGCCCACAAATAAAAGAAATTTCAAGATCAACGGACAATTTTGACTTAACTTGCCTTGACGAGGACAAATTTAAAAATGCATGCTTTGAAATTTAAAAATAGTTTGATGTCCTTAATTTAAATACAATAAAACATTAAAAGCTTCCGTATATTTTAATTCGGCATACAATAGAATTGCATTTTAAAACGTGAGGTCCTTTTAAATACTGTAAAATACTCGTATGTACTTTGTATATTATTTTTAAAATAAAACAGCTTTTTTGTGAGGGTAATTCTCAGGATATATTATTATTTAATTATTAATAAATTAAACCATTAAATCTAAAACAGAGAAATCTATAGATATTATTAGAATTAGAATTGTTTATAAATGTTTCATTTAGTTTTTTTTTGTTAAGCAATTACTTTGATATTTAGTTATTTAACTTAAAAATATAAAATATAAATAATAAAGCAGCAGGAAGAGATGGCATCCCCGCAGAGTGCCTAAAAGAGGGTGGACAGAAACTAGGAGATACCATACATCAGCTAATACAAAAAATACGAGAACAGGAATCAATTCCAACTGGAAAGAAGGAGTTATTATACCAATACATAAGAAGGTAAATAAGTAAACACTATGAGAGATTACACCTTAATACATCATATAAAGTTCTGTCCAACATAAGGGAACCGAATAACACAGTAAAGCAGAAGAAATAGTTGGAGAATATCAAAGTGGTTTTTGACGGAAACGATCAACAACAGACCAGCTATTTACGTTAAGACAACTGTTAGAAAAATGCTGGGAATTCGATGAGTTTACAAATCTATTCTGGACTTTAGGCAGGCGTATGATAGTATCTTCAGAGCAAGCTTATGGTCAGCACTAGAAAAATTTGGGAATACCCAGCAAACTCATAAGAATGATTAAAGTATTCGTTGGGGGGGATCATAGGGTAACAATTAAAATAAAGGTCAATTCAGCAAATTTTTTGATTTTAAAAACTGGCCTTAACAAGGGGATGCATTTTGCCCACCAGCTTTATTTAACCTTCCCCTTAGAAAAGGTGATAAGACGAACCAAACCTAGGTATAAGCATCTTCGGCAATAGCGGACCCAGACTGATTCTGGCTATGCAGATAATCTGGGTTTGTGGGAAGAAATAAAATTTAAAGCGTAAGGAAGCCTTTATAAAACTCGAAAAGAAAAAAAAATTTGGGGATTGAAAGTCAACGAGGAGAAAACAAATATATGCATATGACACGAAACACAGGTCGAGATCGAATACGACAAAATTTACCATGGACGAGTACAATTTCCGAGCACGTACGTTTTTTGATACCTAGGGGCATTAATAAATCAGATAACAACGTTAAAGTAGAAATAAGCCAGCGCATACTAAAAGGGAAAATAAATGCTACTACCCAACCCGCAATTACTACGATCAAAAATCCTGACCAGACAAACAAAAATAAATATTTATAAAACTATTATAAGACCAGTTGTAACATGCTAGCGAAACATGGACATGACTGTACAAGACACGTTACTACTCGTTTTAAAAAAAAGACCCTTAGAAAAATATTTGGGGAAGTCTGGGTTTAACAAACATTGCGGTAAAAGATGCGCACGAACAACGAGGTATATGAACTATATAATGAATTGTTTTTAAAAAAGGACAATGCCCAGGGTAATGCTCAAGGTTAAATTAAAAATGGTCGGAAGAAACCCCTAACAACAAAAGCCAGGGCGCCCAAAACTTCGATGGCAAGATAATATCCGCAGGCCTTCAAACCTTGGGGTGCTCGTTTGGGGGGGGGAAACACACAGGATCGGAAAGAATGGAGGAGAATCGTTAAGGCGGCCAAAACCTACCCCGAGTTGTAGAGCCATGGATTGGATTGGATTGGAACTTAAAAATATATATCTTATCTCAAGAAAGCAAAAACTGTCCAATTTTTTTACTCTTACACAATCACGGTTGGTCAAAAAGCGAATGATTGCATTTTTTTTTTGTGATGAAGGGTATTATGAATATTTTCCTTCAAAGACAGAAGACAATCACACCAACGTGATACTGTGAAGAACATCGTTTACAAGTTAAAGAAGCCCTAAAACCGAACTCCAAACTGCTGGGATTTTTAGGCGAAGTCAATTAGAGTTCATCCTATGTATAGCTCTCACTAAGCACCGTTTAATTTTAAACTTTTTTCCTTTGTCAAAAAACAGATTAAGAGCCCACGTTTTTCGATTAGTAGTGTAATAAACTTATAGAAGCAGTAAAGACGACTTGTTCTGTCATAAATATTATTGGCAATTTTTTTATGTGCATTTGACGCATCCAATGTTACATTGAACCAATGGTGGACTTTATTTTTTTTTTGTTTTGTGGCCTTGGGCTTTGCCCATTTACCCATAATTAAATGGTAAAAAAATAAAAATTTAAGAAGTACAACAATTTTTTTTTATCGCCCTGCGTATTTTAAGCAATGTATAATAAATATAATTTTCTTTTACTCTTCACCTGACACAAGTAAAAAATGTATTTAATTTACCAAACGAGAAGCTATGTGCTTTTAACTTAGTATACAGAACGACCAGGGGCAAAAAAATAAACTAAACATTTGGCTTTCAAAAGACCTAATGGGTTTATTTAATCCTAGGATCATTTTACCCAAAACAAAAGAAGCATTAAAAAAAGTCGTAAATATTTTTCTTGGGGCTCCTATGTCAGTGCATATAAAAATTCTTCTTGATCAAAAGATATTTTAATTAAGTTAACTCAAAACCAATCAAGTTTTATTATAAAAGTCGATTTTAGATTTATAAACCCTAAAAAAATTCTGTATCCGCCGGGACGATAAGAATGTATAATTTTTAAAACTTTGTATCTTTAGATTTGAAGAAATTTAGGACATATATGTGTATAAACATTTTATATAAAATTCAGTCAGAAAGTACATACCGATTTTTCGTCTACTTTTATAATATTATTTTAAATTTTATTTGTATTTATAAATTATTTATTTTTTTAAGTAACACTTGTTCAACTATTAACCTTTTTGTAGTAATAAATATAATAAATATTTTTTCTTAACATTACTAAGCGTAAACCTAAGGACTAGTGTTTAAAATAAATAGAATATATCTAAAGAAATTGTTCTTATTCTGGCACTTTATTATTTAGGATGGCAATGAATAATCATTGTTTAAATAGGTTTTGGTTTGCGTTCATTGCCCTTACCTAAAATACCTGGCATTTTTTTGACAGACACATTCTCCATCAAGATGTTCTTCAATCCAGTGGAGATAATTGGCAACTTTCGTGTAGATCCCTGGAAGGTTTGGACGTGCACATCCTCTACCCCATGATACAACACCTTTGGAAAAAATACATATAGTGTTAGATAGAAAGTCCAAATACCTAAAACTTCGTTTTATTTAAATTTCTTTCTGAGAAATGTGGGTGAAATATGACTCTGCAATATAACCCTTAATTTATAGAAACCAGTAGGTAGGTAGGTAGGTTTAAAGTGAGTGGACTTTTTACGCCCTCCACTGCGATCGCTCGGTCTATTGTGGCTCACACCTTTTTATATTTCTCCCAATAGGATCGGACTTCTAATGAATCCGATACCAGATTGGGAGAGAGTTCTTACATCTCTTCTTACTCGTGTCGCTACCAGCACGAGCACAATATGTTCTGATGTGTTCTGGTGTCCCTGTCTCCGGAAGTATGACGAGCAGACGATTAGATCCATTATGCCCTCCTCTCCCGGTCTAGTGACGTGGGTAGCTACCAGGTCCTTGAATTACGGGGAAACCCGATGCTCTTCTGAGCGCATCTCCAGCCTTATCCTATAAAAACGGTCCTATCCGCTTTCTGTTTAAAGCCAGAGAACCCTTTTTCCTATAAAGACGGTTCTGTCCGCCTTCTGTTTGGATTCAGGGAACCCTTCCTAAGCACCCGTTTGTTCGGGATGGATTAGCCCTTCCCCGTGAACCAGGCGCCGGTGACTTCAGGGGCACCTTACGAAACGGATTCACCCGTTTCGGTCGGCGTACCTTTGTCTGCTTGTGACCTTGAGTGGCACCTCTCGAAACGGATTTATCCGTTTCGGTCAGCGCACCTTTGTCATTTTTTTTCCTATGAAAGCGGTTCTGCCTGCTTTCTGTTTGGAGCTAGGGAAGTAATAGTCCACCACGGCAGAGCCCCGCATTACCGTAGTAAGGCTAGATACTCCGAGAGGTCGCCCTGTATCTCAGAGGCACCGTTGGAGACACCTGTTTAAGGCACAGGATGTCATTCACTCATCAGCACGGTATGCTAACACCTTGTGTTCATCTTGGCTTCGGATCCCGTTCCATACGCTAGCCAAAGACGTGTGTGTTTCCACAAAATGGTATAGTTTTTTAAAAATTCACCCTTAATAAGGAAAATGTACATATATTAATATTGTTTGACTTTTATTTTATTTTAGTAAGGAAATGTGATAGTTTACTAAAGCCCTCTACATGTTTTGTTGGCTCAAATTGCTCGGCTCCAGCTTGACGACGAATAGCACTGATGATGGTTTGCTACCGAAAGCGCTCTGCTAGGATTTTTAAATAAAATTTGCACGAAATACAAAGTCTCTTTATTCCCTAAATTCTTACGTGCACACAGCCAAAACCAAATTTCAAAACCTATTCATGCAAAAAACTATTTTAATATGTGGGTGTGTATTTGTAATCATTTTTTTTGCCCAAAGATAATGAAGGGAACACGAAATTCAACGTTAATCAAACTTGGTACAAAAATGGTTTAGGTTAACCTTCAGATTCTATCAGGTTGAGCAAGTCATGTAAAAAAATCATATTTAAACTACACGAAAGCCGAATTAAATTAAAATTGATTGGTACAAAATATCAATGTTAATTGATTATGTTAGTTATATTTTTTTTTATCTTGGGACAGTCCACGAAGGCTGATGTCTAAGTACTAACGTACCGTGGGTGTCTTAAGTGTGGGGAGAGGGGGTTTATTCACACGGGACTTAAATATTTGGAGAGGAGAAGGAAAAACTTCTGCGGGCAGCAGGTTTCATAGTCTTGACACTCTAGGGATGAAGGAACGAAGAAAGCGGGAAGTTCGGGGCCTCTCTAACTGAACTGTAAAAAGGTGCATAAAAGTTGCACTACGTGTTGCTCTGTTGGGAGCTGCCAGAGAAGGAATCATACTGGTCAATTCCTCTGAGCAGAAGCCGTAAAAATATCTATAGAAGAGTGACAGATCCCCTACAGCTCGACGGTGGGCAAGAAGAGGAAGCCTCTCTGTAAGCGTGGGATCGTTAATAAGACGAACGGCTCTTCTTTGGATGGAGTCCAGAATGTTAAGTGTTGTAGGTGGCGCCATTCCCCAGACATGAGAACAATATTCTAAAGAGGGTCTGATTTGGGATACATACAGAGTATACAGATTGGAAGAAGATAAATATTTTCTGGCTCGGAAGAGAAATCCAAGCTTTTTTGAAGCTGCCGAGGCTATGGATGTAATGTGTTTGTGCCAGTTAAGGTTATTCTCAAAAGTAACGCCGACAAGATTAAACGACTCTTTGTTCTGCATAACTTGGCCGCTCATATGTAAGGGATGACCATTGGCAGACTTTTTTCGCGACAGCGAACATGACTGTGTTTTCGAGGCATTAAACTGAACAAGATTTTTGGCGCCCCAATCCAAGATAAGTTTGAGGTCTTGTGAAAGAGATATCTGCATTGACATGCGCTTGTTTTCGAAATCAGAATTACACGGTGGCTTAAAAAATTGAATACTAGAGTGGAGGGTACTATCGTCAGCAAAACTATGAATGGGATTGATTGTGGAAGAGAGAAGATCGTTAATTTGTAGAAGAAACACCGTGGGTGCCAGCAGTGAGCCCTGGGGCACCCCAGCATTAATTTTGTAGAAGCTGGAAGAATGATGGGTTTTTAAGTGAACAAATGTGAAATAATCCCATTGAAAGAGCACTATAACTGAATATAATTGTGCCAAAATCATTTTTTTAATAAATTAATTATAACGCACCAACAAGTTCCATATTTCCCAAATCGTTGCTGAGTTGGAAAGGGCCACCGCTATCTCCCTGTAACAAAATATGTCGGTTAAAAAATACATTAAAAATAATTGGATACTGTATTCTATTAGATCTACAGACTGTCATTTGTCGATTTATTAAATAATCTAAAATTTTACCTGGCAGGAATCGACTTGTCCTTCAGGGTATCCAGCACAAAACATATTTCCTGAAATCTTAGCCTCACCATATCCTGAATTATGACATTCTTCGGAACTCCATACTGGAACAGCAATTTTTCTAAGGATATGGGATGTTTCTCCCCTTTCGTTAGTTCTGCCCCAACCAGCCACGATGCCAACTCTTCCAGTATAATCAACGAACTCTTTTAAGAAAAAGAAAACAAAAAATAAATAAAACAGAACCTATTAAATGATTTAGATAACAAAACAAAGCCACAATGTTTTCTTTATAATTTTATCAGTAAATTTTGTTTCTCTTACCTCCATTTGGTAAGCATACGGATTCATTTTTTCAGTGAAACCAATAGGAATGTCCATTTCTAAGAGAGCAATGTCATTGTTATATGTTGAAATATCAAAGTGCTCGTGTTTTTTTACTGATCTTATACCTCTAACTTCAATGTGGCTGAAACGATCTGGTGATTCTCTGTTGTGATCACCAAGTGTCACCATGAGGTCTCTTTTATCAAATCTACAAAATGTACATATTTTAAAAATGGTATTATACAAAAAAACATGTACCACTACTTTATGACAGACTGCTGATATCAAAATAGGTGAATTTAAGCCAACTTAGTTATAAATAAACTTTCATAGCTTGTCCTGATCATGATATTATAATTCGGGCAGCATAGGTCACCAAAGAAACTGTTCGATTTTGTTATTTCGAATATATATCTGTAATACATATATAAAAACTAAACTCAATATAATACATGAATTATTTAAGCCTTAATTCTGATTAAAGGTGCCAGAATGTTTATTTTTAAGTTTGTGTAATTATCAGAATAATTATTTTTAAATTGTACGACTTAGTACAAAAAGTAATAAATATTTTTAGGAACCCAACTTTTGACCCTAAAGGTATGTACACACCGAAAAAACGTAAGAACAAACATCCATGAACAAAGGTGTTTCTTTTGTAGACAGTAAAAACGCGAACAAACGGTTGTTTGTTCTTGTTCTCACATGTTCGAGGTATGTACACATCAAGAAAAAAACAAACAAGAACAAACATCAGCGAGACAAACGTTTTTCTTCAGTGAAGACAGTTAAAACGGCGAACAAACGTTTGTTTGTTCTTGTTCGCACATGTTCAGTGAGGCGTCGGTACATCTAAGAGAATTTTTGTGTTTATGGTCATCCATAACTATTCCAACTAGTCGAACAAGGCAAACAAACATTTGGTTGCGCTATGTAGATAGAAAAAGCGAACAATAAACAAAAACATACAAGAAAGTGAACAAGAAGGAATGTTTGTTTTTGTTTGTTTTCGGTGTGTACATAAGCTAAAGGTATGTATACATACAAAAAACAAACAAGAACAAAAATGTGTTCTTGTTCGCCTTATTATATCATGTTATGATTATTGTTCGCGTATTATCTACATGGCGCAATCAAAATATTTGTTTACTGTCGTTTAACAGTTGGAAAAGTTATGGATAATAAACTAAAGTTAATTTCTCTTTAGGTATGTACACGCAAAGAAAAACAAACATTCTTTCTTGTTCACTTTCTTTGTATGTTTTTTTATTGTTTGCTTTCTGTCTTTATGGCGACTAGTTGAACAGTTATAGATGACCATAAAAACAAAAATTCTCTTTGATGTACCAACGTCCCACTGAAACGTATGTGCGAACAGAACAAACAAACGTTTGTTCGCCGTTTTAACTGTCTACACTGAAAAAAAACGTTTGTTCGCTGATGTTTGTTCTTGTTTTTTTTCGGTATGTACATACCTGAGGTCTACTCAAACATGTATGAACAAGAACAAACATATGTTTATTCGCGTTTATACTGTCTACACCAAAGAAAAACGTTTGTTCGCTAATGTTTATTCTTGTATGTTTTTTCGGTGTGTACCTACCTTAAAGGTTATGTACACACCGAAAAAACAAACAAAAACCCAAAAATTTTTTTTGCCCCCTTGTTTGTATTGTTCTTTGTTTATTGTTCGCGTTATTTTGTCTACATAGCGCAATTAAATATTTGTTCACTTCCCCGTTTGACAAGTTGGAAAAGTTATGGATGACGACGAAAAAAATTTTTTTTTTCAAAAAAAAAAAGTTTTCCCCGGGGAAACGATATTTTGTTTATTTCTACTCCGTTTTTTTTTTTGCCTAGAATGGTATTCGGTGAAACGGGTGACGAAAAACGCAAAGTTTCAGTCGAAAAACTACCCGGGTTTTTTTTTATACTAACATCACCAAAAAAAACGAAAAT
This sequence comes from Listronotus oregonensis, assembly GCA_019359885.1. Taxonomy (NCBI): domain Eukaryota; kingdom Metazoa; phylum Arthropoda; class Insecta; order Coleoptera; family Curculionidae; genus Listronotus; species Listronotus oregonensis. Next base: position 3,349 of record JAHBCN010003430.1, on the reverse strand, counting down.
AAATACTTTTTAAAAAAAAAATTTAAACCTTTTTTCTTTCAAACTGAAGCTATATGAATATGGGGTCATTTGGGGAGTTTTCCCCCCGTAAATGTGATAAACGTTTAAAAATTCTCCCGGGGTTTTTTTTTAAAAATTTTTTTTTCAGGGGGTTTTAAACCCCTTTGCGCCGCCCCTGGGAACTGAAGAAAATGCCGCCCTATCACCGGGGAAAATTTTAAAAAAATTATAGTCTTGATATACAATTTTTGATTTTTTGGGTTTCTTTTTTTTTTACGATGGGAAAAATTTTTTAAACATTTTAAAAAAATTTTTTAATTTGCACACTTTCCTGTCACGCTCGAAAGTCACGGTGCCGTAGGCGAGTGGGGGTGAGCCAAATTACCTCATTTTTGGCATTTTATCAAAAGTTGGTTTTTTTACTATTCAAAACGATTCTGACCTTTTGGGGTCCCCAAAAAAAAAAATTTCAAAAACATGTTTTTTTTTAAAAAATTCAAACGACTGTACCGACCGATCCAAAAAAAAATCGATTACCCCAAACAGTCAAAAAATTGGGGTTTTTTTTTTTTAAGAGAATCGTTGTAAAAATTTTTAAAAAGTAATTTTATATATTTAAAACCCCCCAACCTGTTAAAAATTTTGGGCAAATTCAAGGGTCTTTCTTACACATCCAGGAAGTTCCGTTTCCCCTGGAGACTCACCCCGGATCACCTTTCAAAAATACTATGGGAAATGCAGGATGCTCTTTGTACTATCAGAAATATTTCTGTGAAAATTAAAAGCATTAGATGCTCCCCCAAGACTGACAAAAAATTATTATATCAATAGCTTTGGGGTTTTTCTTATATTGGGACCGGTCTCAGCCCCAAAAAGGCCCCTTTTATAACCCCCCGAATCAACAATTTACTGTCAAACTACTGGAGCAATAAAAGGGTACACCTTAAAACTCTAGTGGGACTGTACACGGGACACTGCAGATTAAAATACCACATGCAAAAAGATCGGCCTAGCGGAAGACGCCGAGTGCCGCACGTGCAGGGGGGGATAAATTTGGGAAAAACACATACTGTGTTCGTGCCCACCAATGGCACGACTAAGATTCGCAATCTTCGGCAATGACACCTTGTTGCCGGGAGGTGAAAGTTTCTCTCTCCCAACAGGATCATCAGATTTATTAGGGTCTGGACTTGGTGGGAGAAATATAAAAGGGTGTGAGCCACAATAGACCGATCGGTCGGGGGGGAAAAGGGGGCCCCCCACTCACTTTAAACCTACCTACTTACCTCCCTTTTTTTTGGGGGAAAATCACATTTTTTTCAAAAATTTAAAAAAGCCTAGTATACTAAACTTCCTACCCCTTTTTTTTTTATTTTTTTAAACCCTTTGGGCCCCTTTTACTCTTGAGGGGCTAAGTTAAGCATACTAGTATAAAATTTTACTTTGGGTGTTTAAAATTTATTTTAAATCTAACCACTTAGTAAGTAGAATAAAAATTTTTTAAAAAAGTTAAATTTGAAAAAAAAAAAAATTTCCCGGGATTAGTTAAATTTTCTCATAAAAATCAAAAACAGGAAAAAGGGGTTTTTAAAACCCCCCCCTTTTCGAAAAAAAGATTTTATAGGTTTTTGGGTTTTTTTCCAAAAAATGTTTTTTTTTATGTAAGATAAATTTCAACATTGTCAATATAAAAAATTGGGTTCATTTTGAAATATCAACCCTTAAGAATCTTTAGAATCTCTAAAAACTACCTTTTTGGTAAAAAAAAATGAAAAAAATCTTTTTTTTTTTTAAAATTACAGTTTAGTTTTTTTGGGAAAAAAAAATTTATAGCATTTTAAAAAAATTTTATTTTCCATTTTTTTTAAAAAAATTTCCCCCTTTGCAGAAAATGAAAAAAAAAAAAGTCTAATGACTCCCCAATTTTTTTGTTTTTGGGTTTTTTAAATATTACGGGGTTTTTTTATCTCTACTTAAAAAATTTTTTTTTGTCTACACCCTAGGAACTCTTAAAAACCCCCCCTCTGACAAAAAAAAAAAAGAAAATTTTTTTTTAATGACTACTGGATTTTTTTTTTTTAAAAATTTTTTTGGGTTTCCCCAAAGTTTGTCTGAACACAAGTAATTTTTTAATTTCCCCCCAGCCTGGCCCCCTTAAGAACCCCCCCTTTTCCAAAATAAAATGAAAAATTTTTTTTAAAAGGGGATTAATATCTCTTTTTACTTCTTCATGAAAAAAAATTTATTTATCTGCTTATTTTTTTTTGTGTAATTCTTTTAAATTTTTTAAGCTATCACATCCTAAAAAAAAACATTTTAAAAGTAATTTTCGGGGGGACAAACCTATTATGTTAAAGGGCTTGAGCCCCTTTTTTATTTTATAAAGTTTAAAAAGGGGGGGAAGGGGGTGCCGGGGAAAAAAAAATCCTCGCACTATAGTAAAAATTTTAAAAAAGGGTTTTTTAAATCCGTAAGTTTTTACCACAAGGGGAAAAAAAAAAAAAACAAAAAAAATCATCATTAAAAATTACATTTTTTTTCTCTTTAGTTTTTTTTTTTCTCTTATGGTTTTTAGATAAAAAAGAGAAAAATAAACTTTTTGCAAAAACAAAAAAAAAACATAATTTAAAAATTTTTTCAAAGTGCATTCCCCAAAAAGTAAAAAATTTTTTTGTCATAAATAACATACAAAAAAAGTAACTGGTTTTAAAAAAAAAATTTAATTTTGATTTTGAATGAAATGACATTATTTTTTTTCGTTTTTATTTTTTAAATATTTTACACCATATCTATAAAATTTTAAAAAAGGGGCTTTTATGGGGCCTCTTTTTTAAAAGGGTTTTTTTTTTGTTTTTAAAAAAATTTTTTCCCCTTTTTTTTTTAAAAAATGCCCCTTTTCCCCCTTTTTTGAGGTTAAAACCCCTTACTTAAAATGAACGATTTTTAAAAAGGGTATAACGCCTTAGGTAATTTTAAAACTTTATAAATTGGTTCAATTTCTTTTTTTTAGCTTCATTTTTTTTTTATACTTTTTTCGAAAAGCATTTTACGGGTTTTTGCCGAAAAAAAATTGAAAAATTTTTTTTAACCCTAAAATTTTAAAAACGAATAATTCAAAAAAATATTGATCTGGCAAAAAAAATTACTGACTTTTTTTTTCCTTTGCTATCATCGATTTCGGGGGGGTTTTTTGGGAAAAAAAATTCCCCCCCCCGGGTTTTTATCCTTTTTTTTTCAAAATTTCAAATAAATCGGTGCATATAAAAAAAAATTCCGGGGTTAAAAAGTTGGGTCCCCGGACTAGAAGAATAAGAACGTAGCCTTTGAATTTTTTTCAGCTTTAATTTAT